>JAUKUA010000011.1:0-30392 GCA_030549175.1 Lasiosphaeris hirsuta
CCCGTCGCCTTGGTCAACCCTCAAGCGCACCGGGTTCCCTCTCGAGTCTTATTATGGGGGGTCACGGGCGCCAAGGTGGCCGCCGGGGCCTTTTCCTTGTTGTCCTGTGCCTCCTCTCCCCGGTCCCCGTCCGAGGTCACGGTCGGATCGCGGTGGTGTGGTGACCCCACGGGTCCCTCGTGCGGCTCGCACCTCAGCATCAGCCCCGGCTCCCCCAGCTCCCACCTAGGCACCCTGAATGGCCCGTTCACAAGATGAGCCAATGTGACTCCCTGGCCGCGATCCTGCCATCACGGAACCGAATGCTATCATAGGTCTGCGAAGATCAAGCTGCCGATTGGGAAGGTTGTTCGACCTAGCCTCGCTGCCTCGAGTCGAGCCAAGTAGCATTGCAGCTGTGGGACGCGCTTTACACCGAAAGCGTCTCTGTTTACCTTCCAGAACTCGTCAAGGCCCGAAATGGGACAAGTCGATGATTGCGGCATGGTTCGACCGTGTTGGAGATCAAGCCGTGGCATAAAAAGAGTCGGGGTTTCCGCCTCTCTGGAAATAGATGACAACCATCTCCTCGATATTAGCCATCTGCGCCTGTGCAATCTACTCTGCTTATATCGTCCCCAGTCTTCTATTGGTCTGCCCTACGGCGCTCTACCGTAGCCATCATGCGTTCATCCCGCTCGCCATCGCGGCCTTGACGGCCCCCTCGGCATTCGCGGCCACCCTCGCCGTCCGTCCCACCTTCGGATGCGGAACCCGGGAGCCGACTGCCGCCCAGATCAAGATTACCGAGAAGCTTGCCGCGTATGAGGAAGCCGCCGGCCTCAACAACCCAAGCTCCTTCATGGCTCGCCAGGCCGTGAACGCTACCATCAACGTCGATGTTTACTTTCACGTTGTGGCCGCATCCACCGCCCTCACCGATGGCTATCTGACAGTACGTACAGCACCCCTAAAACCCCCGAGACAGCTCGACACCGCTAACGCGGTAAATAAACAGACCAAGATGGTGGCAGATCAGTTCAAGGTCCTGCAGGACACTTTTGGGCCTGAAGGCTTCACCTTCACCCTCAAGGGCACCGACTGGACCATCAACAAGAGCTGGGCCGACGACGGCGCCGAGCTGGCGATGAAGAAGGCGCTCCGCAAGGGCACCTACCGCACCCTCAATGTCTACTTCACCCGGACGCTGGGCGGCAACTTTGGCTACTGCTACTTCCCCACCACCGTCACCACCGGCTCTGACGACTTCTACCTTGACGGCTGCAGCATCCTCTACACCACGGTCCCCGGCGGCAGCGCAACCAACTACAACCTCGGCTACACCGTCACGCACGAGGTCGGCCACTGGTTTGGTCTGTACCACACCTTCCAGGGCGGCTGCACCGGCAGCGGCGACTTCGTCTCGGATACCCCCGCCCAGGCGAGCTCGACCAGCGGGTGCCCGACCGGCCGCGACTCGTGCCCTAGCCAGGCCGGTCTGGACCCTATCCACAACTTTATGGATTACTCTTATGAGTGAGTTTGATTCCATCCTGAGCAAAGAATAGTGTGGCTGACATTGTTGGTAGTACTTGCTACACTGAGTTCACGGCCGGCCAGAAGACGCGCATCAACACCTACTTCACTCAGTACCGCGCCAACAAGTAAATTTGACTTGGATGCATTGGTAGAGGATGGAGGTGGGAAGTTGGATATGAACATGTACATTTCCAGGGGCCACGGCTCTGATTGGGTCCGGGGGCGCCCCTTATTTTCCTTAGTCTCATGAAGCATGACGGGGCATGATTGGGTGAGAGAGAGAGCAATGGATCTCGTTTGTATTAGACTCGAAAGGTGGTCGCTTGCGCGCGCGCGGGGCGGTTCAGCATTTTATAAAGGATATTACCTAAAGACGTGGTTGCCCCCCTCCCTCTGAACTCGCCCCAGTGATTACTGATACGCACCCATCTGATTTTGCTCGTGTACCTTGCATTCGGGTTCCCGAGACGATGCGGTGGGACTCGGTTTCTTTTGGGGGGGTTTTTTTTTGGGGGGGGGGGGGATGGCGCTGGGTCAATCGGGATTGCTGCAGCAGGAATCGGTGATTGGCGTTGTGGACATGTGGATTAATTCCCCCTCCCCAAGGCCAAGGCGCGCCGCGGATTGGGGGGTTCGTAAGGGTCTGCCTGCCCCGGTTGTGTGCAGCGGCTGGTGTGCATTGGCGTTGGGGTGCTATGCCGAGAGGGGAGGCGTTGGCCGGTGATGGGACGCCACTTTTTCGCTACGGTGGTTTTGTCCAATACGCCCCCCTTACGTGCGATTTGTCGCGTGTCGGTGAGAGTTGGTTGTGGTGCTGTGGGGGTTGTGTTTGGAGGGGGGAACTTCATGATGGGGATGGGTGGGATTTGGGACCGGAGGGTTTATTTGCATGGGACTTTGTGCATTGTGCATTGGACGGTGATTGAATTGGTTCTGGCGGAAGCGCGTCGTCGGGGGTGAGTTCGCGATGTGTGTCGTGACGTAGCTTCATATCTGGAGCCGTCTTCAATAATCGGTGTTTGAGGATCGGGATACTTGCCCATCATGGCCCCTTCCCACCGTGCAAGGGAATTCATGTCACAATCAGCACAGTTCCCAAACCTACGTAAAGTCCCATTTTCTTAGCACTTGCCAAGAACGCAGGGTAGGGATTGATGCTGTTTTAGACTTTTTTGGCACTGCAGAGTTTGGGGAGAATCTAGTATCTTCCGTCTTGACTAGATCCCGAGAAAATAATATGACGTCTGAAGAAAGAAGGAAATTGGAGATTCATGACACGTCGAGGAGATGAAAGGATTGATAAATCGACGTGAAGTGCTGACAGCCTGGGTTTTGTAACGAAGGACACAGAATGGCTTAACCTCAAATAGTAGTCCTAGTCGCGTGCCTCGGATAAATCGCTGGCATGCGGGAAAGCCTGTCCCATGCAAGATTCTCGCAACCCGATAGGCAGTACTACATGCCCCGCGATGTATAAGTCGATGAATAACGCTCGTCTTACCAAGATAACCCCGGTCATCACGCGGCCCGCAGCTACTACTACTACTATCCATCAAAGAGCTGACAAATATTCTGACTCAATGGAGGAAAACCGACTCAACCCCCCATGCCAGTGAGATTCACATCATACGGACTGTGGACTGCATCTGAGAGCATGTTGGCGCCGGCCGAGGCCGATGCTCTGCGGCCTTTATCGACTCACCGACACTCCCAATACGCTCCGGTGCATACGGTAGTCGAATTTACGGTCGGGCCTGCGGTTACACGGGTGTCGCTCGTGTCGTTGCGAGAAGCCGGTGCTGTGACTTATGCATCAGTTACATGAACGGCTACATGGACGGCCGATACTGGCTCTCGACGAGAGCCGGGGCGGCAATGGCCCACCAACGAGGGGGGACTAGAGCCAGACATTGCTTCTGCAGCCTGCGCCGAATCCAGCTCAGGCTGAAAGCGTGATAGAATACGCTCACACCCATCTCGGAGAGGTTCATGATAACAAAATAGAGGCTGCGGTCGACGTGTGGCATTGTTTTAGGTGGCGACTCGCTGGCGGGATCTTGCGCCGGCACCTAGTTCTAGGTGATAGCGGGATTTGCTTGGTAATACGAGCAAGCCGGTCGATGGAGCGTCTGATCGGAAATCATTTGGTCGTCGACTGCTGGTTGGATTCGCGATACTAGAAGCCGTTGGGAGCAGAGAAATGGGCGGCGTCCAAGGCTGCGATGGCGGTTAAAGTGTCATTGCCAGTGTCGAACCTGACATTGAAATCAAACGCGCAGGCTGTAGGCAACGTTGGCACATTGGCAGAGTGGCACGCCGGACACGTTCTGCTGGCAAGTTGCGGCAGACAGGAAATTGGGCTAGAGTGGTTGGCGGTGTGGCTCCTAGGTCTGCAGTTCGCGTATGCGTATACACACTAGCAGCCCAGTAATTAATATGGGCCCCCCATCAGCCGTGAGGCGGCTGTGAAGTCTTTGTGATCCGACGACAAACGCAGATCGTGCCAGGGGTCTGCTCTGTCGTTCCTGCCCTAGTCAAGAGGACAGAGCATAGCGAGGTCGTTTCTGTGCGACAGCCGCGGTCGCCCCCCCCCTCCACGCTACTTCTTTCCTTATTGTCCACTGCTCGAGCCCCTTGGCCCTTGCTGCTGGCTTGCGTCAAAGGATGAAGGATGCAAATTACCGCAACGCCCTGTCGAAAAAACGCCGTATAAGTGCTAGACGACGTCAGTGCACCGCTAAAATAAGGTGCTTACGACATACGGGGTTAACATGACCACCTAGCCTCGACCGCCCCGTATGCTCGTCACCATGATCCGGAGTTTCGGCTGCACCGGCAGACGACTGCACAGGCGCGGGGGACTAACCGTTTATTAGTTGGAATGGCGTTGCAGTCTGCAACGTCGCTCCGGTGTCAAGCTTTTATCCCTTGCAAAGGTCACTGAGACATGTTGTGCCCAATGTCCTCATGACGCAAGGATCTTCCTCCGGCATCAACTGATGCCAGCCAGCCAGGCCTGATTCCTTTGCGGCTATGTGCGCGCACTATTGGCTCGGTCGCTCTGTTTTCCTTTCTTCGAAGATCAGCTCGGGCAAAGCTGTTGTACGCCTTACGGTGGACATGCGCGGTCCAATCAGGCAGTGGCCCAGCTGCCGGTTCAGCATGCTGTTAAACCGCCACCACCCCCCTCCGTCCCTCCCCTCCATGGTATAATGGGAGAGTGATTGCAAATCGTAGACATCTTTCCATCCCTCACTCAGCCTCCGAAAGATTCGCCCAAAGCAAACAAACAACATGGTGGCATCCACACTCTGGCAAAGTAAGACAGCAGCGCCCATGCTCCCCGGGGGACCCCTCCAACCCGGGCCGTTTCGCTGCGGCACCAAGCTCGGCGAGGCCGCGCGATTCCAGCAGGCCTGCCGGGACCTCGACACACTGAGGAAAAACTACCGTGAGTACCATTCCCCTCTTTCCTTCTCGTGCCGTGCCTAGGCACCGAGACGACAGACTGACCCCGTCCCAGGCCAAAGCCTCGAGAGCCAAATCAGCCAGCTCGAGAGGGAGCTGAAAGGCGTCCGGAATCAGCGCGAGAAGAGGACCGTGTCGGCGGCCAGAGCCCGCAAGAATCGCATCAGGAAGTCGCTGTCGCACCTCCCCGCCGGACTGAACCTGACGCTGGGGGGTGAGGCCATGTCCCAACAGGGTGGCGGGGCATCTTCGCATTTCGTCGACAGGCGGGGGAGCGTCCCGGCCATGATGACAGATTCACCCGGGACGAGACGTCGTCGGCGAGTGACTCGGACGGCGTTGCGTCTCCGCGGTCGGGTTTGGTCGCGCCAGCGAGGGTGGTTGACGGCGTCCAGAGTCGCGGGGATAGCGACGTGAATGGGTTGTGCTCGGCGCTAGAGGGCTTGAGCTCGCGAAGCGTCCTGGATGAGGAGGTTCAGGTTGAGAACGAGGAGGCCATGTCGCCCAAGAGGCGTGGGACGGTTTAACATTCATTTTTTTTTTCCTCTTCAAGCGCACGACACTTGCTCCGTCCGGGAATATGCCGCCCACCGGCCGGGGTCTAATAGTAATGAAGTCTTCGACATGTTGGCCACCGCCTTCAGCCGCAGGCCTCGCTTCTCATAAAAAAGTGTTGTCCCCGTCATAGTGTGACCTTGATGGCACGAGAGACGGACGGTCTTTGGCCCGAGACATCAACAGAGGTTGAGCAGGGATTACTCGATTGGATCGACTCCCGATCGAACCGTGCCGCGCACCCGTGCTTCGACACCCCGGTTTTGCCTCTCCTAATTTGATACCGACTCTCGCCAACTCGATCGAATCTTGTTTCATGTCTCGGAGCTGTGGTCGGAAAACATCATAGGGTCGTTCTTGTTTCGATATGGTCTGGGTCTTGGCACTGAATGTGTTCTACCTTGTCGCGTTGCTTGTTAGGCTCAACTGGGCGTCTTATTTGGTTTTTAGCTTGGGGCCCCGACGCCATTCCAGCCTAGGAGCCCGGATTTAGCGGGCGTAGAGTAAAGGGGGCCAACGCAGTTGTGTCCAGCCACGGAGCAACTTGGATTTCTGTCTGTGATAACCCGCTATTCTAATTGCTTCAATCATGATATCTTCCTGTTACCTATTCACGGCTTCTTGTTGCTTGCACAATCATCTGTTGTACTATGCACCCTTTCTCATCAATGATCAACTGAGTCCTTGCAACTTACATCCCTCAATTCAAGCCCCCTAAAAGGCGCATGACTCGTAACATGTTACTCAAGGTTTAGTCTTTGAAATGGATACATATGTCTGTTCGGCTCCATTTTGCTGCCATCTTACTCCACTTAGACTGCCAGAGGCTATCGGTGACCCAATGGTCAGGCTCAGCAGACTCAAATCCCATCAAGCGAAAGCATTCAGCGCCTGTGGTCTAGCGGCTAGGATTCAACCATTCCAAGGTTGAGAGGGGGGAGGGGCTCGATTCCTCTTGACGCATTCTTTTTGCTATTTTGGAATTTCCCCCGGCCTTCGGTGGTTTGACAATTGTTTTTGGCAACTCATTGGCATTCTTTTCGTAGTTGTAGAGCCTAGCGCGGTGGCAATGCGAAATCGAAACCCCATGAGGTTCCCCTTATTTTGCTCGGCACACGCGCCTTATATCAAGCACTTTCCAAATGTGTAATGCAGTTATGTATCGAAAACTTCAGGTTGCGGGCTATGCACTGTTGACGTCGTATGAGTCGTAAGTTGGACGTTTAGCTCTCCGTTTATTATCTGCGGTGAGAAGAGGTGCCACATCGCCACCAACTCTGCCCATTCAGCAGCGTTGAAATCACATTTGACGTGATAGACAGTGGGCTCCGAGGCACGTCAGCGCATCCGACATGCGCCTTGGGCGCTTCCCTCTTTTATACGGTCTCGGCTGACTGACGTTCGGCTCTGCCAATCGAAGAACTTGCACCACGCTCAGTCAAGAAATGGAAGCGAGTTGTGTGATGCACACATGCGCTGCATGTCGCATGCATCACGCCCTCGGTCCTGGGACATCATGCCCGAACAGGGAATGGAGCTTGTGGCCCCCATGATACATCTCGTGGAATCTCTCGACGCGGCATATCCCGATTGGACATCCGCGGTTATATATGTCCTAGCCATTGATGTACTTGCAGGATGGAAGGTGAAGATGGAGACCAACCTTCTTTTAGGCAGAATGCTACTTTGGGAGATGCAGTAACCGAAGTTGGGGAAGCGAAGGATCACCAAGGGGCGAATTGTGAGCTCTCTAGATGAAACTAAGATATCTTTACCTTTGGACTTGAAATACCTTACACCCGTACTACGGAACAAGCCATTAACGAAACTTGCTTCATTGGTACTGGGGCGCAAGGTTGAATCCGGCGGCACAGCTGTTTCGAGACGCAGCCAAGACCATATTGGCTGCCTATCTTTCCCTGGTAAAGTGGAACATTAGCGAATACCTAGGCTAAGCTACCCAGAGGGATGTGCATCCTAGGGCACATCCTAGGGGCACATCCCACGGCCACATATCGTCAGTGCTGTGCCTCGATCCTCTGCGTGTCGACAGGGCTGGGTTCGACGCTGAACTCTGCAGGTGGTACGAATCCGCAAACGGCCTCCGCTACATCGCGGCCATAATTTAACCATGCAACCAGCTGGGAACCCTGTCCGAGACCTAGCTCCCTGCCCCCGTCCCGCCGCACGAGATTATCCCCCCTATCCAGGTTGGGTCCGCTGGGGAGCAGCCAGGCTCAATCCCAAGAACCGAAATGCTGGTATTAATATATACTGCAGGGAGCCACCCGGGTCGAAGGCAATTGGCCTTCTCTCTCTCTCGCGTCGCTCTCTTCACCATGGCTAGCACGGCCAGACTTGTGGCCGGCCTTCTGGCAGGCGCTTCCCTCACGGTGGTGCATGGCTTCCCGAGAGCATCTGCACTCGCATCATCACAAGAGATGTAGTCATTATCGTGGTGGTGCAAGTGGTTCGTATGCGGCTGTCCGGTTGAAGGAGGACTACAATAAAAGCATTGTCCTCGTCGAGAAAAGGGGCTGCTGGTATGAGCACCACTCGGGTCGACACTGACCCCCCTTCCAGGGCGGCCACGTCTCGACGTTCGACGATCCCGACACAGGGACACCCTTCGACTTCGGGTACAGAGCTTCAACGACTATGGCCCAGCCCGCGCCTTCTTCCAGCGAATGAACGTAACGGTCGGTGTCGCTCCGCGAACGCCGCTAGTCTCGCGATTTGTCGACTTCCAGACGGGCCTGCCCGTTAACTTCACGTCCCCATCCGCCGCCGACCGACCGCCGCCCTGCAGAATTTCCTCAACGCCACGCAGGCGTACGAGGACTACCTGCTGCCGGGGTACTGGAATTCCCGGCGCCCGACGACATCCCGCCGACTGCTGCTCCGTTCGGCGAGTTCGTGGAAGCAACATCCACGCCGCCGTTCTTCGAGGTGACAGGGCTAGGGTAGGCGACATGGTGAACGCGTTGACGATGTACGTGCGGGGCTTGGGCGCCGATGATCCGAGCCTTCCTCGGCCTCGGCAGCACCTTCACACCCACCTCGCGCCGAAACCTCGAAATCACGATCTCCGACATCTCTACAACAGCACATCGCCAAACCAACGCACGCCTCGGCCACACGCTGTGGATCAAGCACCGGACACGCTCATGCGCGTAAGCTACTCCTCGCTATCGAGCCCACCGCAGCCACAGCGTCCCTAGCCGCCGTCCTCGCCGCCTTCAGCTACCAGCGCGTCCACGCCGGCATCGTCACCATCCTGCCCGCCAACACATCCCTGGTCAATACGCCGCGGCCGCCGCCCCGGCCAACTACCTCGCACTGCCGGCGCACCCGCCTTCAACGCGCGCTTTGACCATCGGCTCGGGGAATTTCCGCGTGCTGATGGTTGGAATGAGACGTTTGGCGTGGCCGAGGCGCAGCCTGGTGCGTGAGAACGTCGGCGCGCTCGTCGCGGCCGGGACGATTCCAGCTGCGAGTGCAAAAGTTGTGTTTAAGGCGTGGGCGGACCATGGTGCTATGCACATGCACGTGTCGGCTGCCGAGATCCGGCAAGGGTTCATCCAGAAGCTGTACGCCCTGCGACGTGGTGGACGGGGGGCGCGTTCAGCGTGCAGTTCCAAGCGGTGTTGTGGGCTTTTGATGATACCCTGTTGCCTAGGATTGTTGCGTGAGGTCGACGAGAGTCAGAGGTCGAATGCACGACGTAGTGCAGATGGGAGACTGTTGGAGTGGCAATATGCTGTATTGCTACTATGGAGATGTAGGCTTGCACCTGCGCGAGGAAATAGGTGGTGGGCTGGAGCATAGGCCCGTTGGTCTGTGCAGGCGCGGCACCCTGTGTGTCTGTGCGCCTAGGAGTGCCCCAATCCCAACAGAAACACAGTCTACTACTTCAGGTGTGGTACCTGGCAGGAGTGGAGGGTCTCTGCCCTGATTTCAGGTTCTAACATTACTTGACATAGGCCCTTTCGGCACTGTGGATACCCATATGCGGAGATATTGCTAGTGAGCACTGAGGAAGGAGCGGCCGGGCATAAAGACTTTTAGCATTGCAACGATCATTAGGTATTACATATGATGTATCTACCACATTTCCACATCCCCGTTCATACACAACACAAACGGAAGAGAGAGACACGAAAAGAAAAGGGGGGGGGGGGGGGGGGAAAGAGTAAACTGGCAAAAGCTCACCGGCCCAACCCCCTAGACGGCCCCTTTGGGGCGGGCTGGTGGAGGTGGTGGTTACCAAAATCCCCGGACGGATTTTACTCGAACATGAGTCGAACTTATGGCCTGGCGAATCAAGGTTAACGGAACTGGCGAGTCTAGTTGTCGTTGAGCTGGCACTCCTGCTGCTGGGCTATTGTTCCTCAGGACGGGGGTGTTATTTAGCACGGATCCGGACCTAATACATATACCCCCTCCCCCTCAGTCCTCAAGCGTCGCCCTCATCGAGTCCAAAATCCCACGCACGCCCGCAAACTCCAGCTCCGCCAGCGTCTCATCCCACACCTTTTGCGTCACGACCCGGCCTCAGGCGTGTACAGCATGGCCGGAAACCTACCACCCCCTCCGTGTTAGCAAAAAGAAAAAAAGTCTCTAACGGAAAAACTCACGGATGGATGCTCCAACTCATCAAAAAACACCCATGCGCCTCCTTGCCTTGTTGATAACAGCATCCACATAACACGACGCACCAAGCCGGGGCGTGCGACCCGTAGTACCAAAGACTTTGAACGCAGCGCGAACAACAGGCCCGGTGCCGTCGCGCACGAGCTCGGTGCCTTTGACCCAGGCAGGTCGGCGAGGTTGACAATAACATCATCAGCCGAGACGTAATCCACCAGGTTCCACATGAACATGTGCGCCAGCAGCTTGGACGTCTGGTAGCGCTCCTGGCGGTCGAAGGTGCGCGGGTCGTCGAAGGACGCGAGGAGCGGCGTCGCGGCGCGCTCGGGGAACTTGGCGTTGAGGGTGAGGGCCGCGCTGATGATGGTCAGCCGGGCGGGCGAGGGGCCCGCGCTTGGCTTTGAGGATGGGGAGGAGGAGAGGGCGAGGAGCATGGTGGACAGGTAGTTGACCTGGATGATCTCCTCGTGGCCGGTGCTCGTGACGCGCTGGAAGTGGAAGCGCATGACGCCCGCGTTGAGGATGGCCATGTCCAGCCGGGGGAGTTGCTCGTCGACGCGCTTGGTGAAGGCCTGGATGGAGGCATACGAGCTCATCTCGAGCTCCCACACATCGATGGTGGGTGGGGTAGCTTAGCTGCTGCGGCTTCGCCTCGCTCGATGGACCGGACGGCCAGAATCAGGCGGGAGAGGGAGAGGTCGAGGAGTTGCAGTCCGGCTTCGTAGCCGAGCCCCGAGTTGCCGCCCGTGATGATGGCTATTTTGCCTGCGAGACTGGTGCCGGGGGCGGCCATTGCGGCTTCGCGCGGAACTGGTTGTGCAGGAAGACGTTGGGGAAGAAGGGAGCGTGCGAGGGCTCCAGATCCTTTGAGCCGACCATGGCGAGTTGTAAGCTTTCTGTTTGAAGGAGAACAAAGTTGATGCTTGGTGCTTTCACCATAACTTGTAAGTCGGGAGGGCCTTGGTATATGTATATATATATATATATCGGTTATTTTCTGACTTGTCTTGAAGGATACATCTTGATACTTTGGCCGCGAGGAGCCAATCAGCATTCCATGTGAGACTTCAATATGCGAGCCACATGCCAACCACAACCGATGCATGATTACATGCCGCTTCAAGCAATGACAGCCCCGGATCCCAGCTGAGCGCTATCCCCAAAACGGAATACAATCTCGGTATCAGACTAGGCCTAGATCGGGATATAATCTGACTCTCACGACCATTTTCGATCATCTTCTATCCATTCTCCTCCGCCATCAAGCATCTTCGCTTTTTTTTTCTTTTTTTTTTTTTTTTTTTTTTTTTGCGAGATAGTTTTCCAGTTTAGGCGTGTAAAGGAACAAGTGCCACGCAATGCCCGCCACTAAGCCCCCAGGTGAGTGCAGTGAGTTCGGAGACATTCGCTTTGTTTGGCTCTGACACGGTGTGGCCAGGGCTGCATTTCGTCGTATCAACCGACATCGGGAAACCCGACCCAAATCTGCGGAAATTCATCCGGAGTCATGCAGGGCAAGAACCGGGGCAAACCCACCCGCATCGAGCGAGGAAGCGAAAGGGGGTGCAGGACGCATCGCCGAATTCTCCCAGCCACCCTGAATCGGATGCATCCCTCCTCCCCGTCATTGCGCTCAGCCAGTTTGGCTCGGCAGTCTCTGGAATCAGTTTCCCCGATGGGGTGGAGCCCAGGGAAGTCGAGGTTGTGTTGCGATGTGAGTTTTCCGTCTGTCTAGGTACCTCAGGATACAAACCTTACGACTTACACGGCGTCTACCAAGTCTCCCCGATTGCTAAGCGGGTCCTGTTCGCTCTGGAGTCATGCATCCTCTTCGAGAGGAGAGCCGAGGATTGGGTCGCACCTCTGGTTGCCGACGCGGCCTTTCTGCACACCATGATCTTCATGGCCCAGTACTACTTTGACACGGTGGTGCCGGGGCACTCGAGGTCACCTCAGCTCAGCCAAAAAGCATTGCCGCACTTCCTAAGGACGGTCAAGCTCCTTCGCGACAGGTTCGACCACGGGGACGACCAGGCCAGACTGTCCTTCCCCACAGCAGCCGCAATCATGGGCCTTGCCGGCCACGCACACATGACGGGCGATTCCAAGTCGGCCAGGAACCACATAAGCGGCCTCTCCAAGATAGCGCGCCTGAAAGGGGGTGTGGCCGCTATGAGGTGCAACACGAAGCTTTTCGTTGACATTCTAAGGTGCTCCCCAACCGCAAGACGCCGTAGACCATGGCTAAGCATCACAGGGCCGATCTCGGGATAGCCCTGCACAGCGGCGGCAAACCCGTCTTCTTCAACGACGCCCAATTCCCCGAGCCCTTCCTCCCCTACCCCGACCTCGCCCCGCTCCTCAATCTGCAAACCCCGGCCCGGTGGTACCCCACACGGCACTCCCTAGCCTCGCACCTGGCCAGCCCAGACGCCTCGCTCGCGCAGGCCTGGCGGGCCCTGTCCGAGTTCAGCGCCGTCATCAACTTCGCCGCCGACTCGGGCCAGCTCATCACGACCGACCACCTGCTCGACACCATGGGCTCAGCCATGTACCGGCTGCTGGACATGCAGGGCGGTTTCGCGGCGGGGTCGAGCGACGAGGTGGTCCGGCTGGGACTGCTTGCGTTCGCGAGCAGCACCTTTTTGCAGTGGAAGTATCTAGGCGGGTCGTATGCGCACCTGAGCGCCGCGTTGAGGGAGGCGCTCGCGAGGGTCACGGTCTTGCAGCTGCCCCCCAAGGTGGTTGTGTGGCTTGTTATGGTTGGTGCTGCGTCGGTGTTTGGGGAGGCGGATGATGGGTGGTTGAGGCCTATGTTGCTTCTCAATATTAGGTTGTGTGATGTTTGCTCGTGGAGTGAGATGCGCGACATGCTGGACTCGCTCATGTGGATTGGGATGCTGTACGACAAGGCTGGGAAGCGGCTGTATGACTCCATTGTCAGTTGAGGGTGGCAACTGTTTGCCTGCCCGAGCTGGGTAGGTACCTAACCTGCAACCCTCGCTTCCGTCAGTTCATGAGCTAAAATGGCTACATCTTATCTTGGCTCAGGCTACCAGTGTAGGTGAATTGGCATTCCTAAGTTATGCATGCACTAGGTTACGGTCACAAGATCTAGAAGCTAAAAATAGGTCTTGAGAATGGACAGAATTGACACGCAAAAATCCTTTTTAGCATTCAAGACTAAGAGCATGTCGTAAAGCCGCACCCAAACTTCCGTGCCAAGTTTCTGCCTTGCCACAGCTCGGGAAGCGCCCCCGACTGGCTACCAAACATTCAAAGCTGTGCCTCTCAGCATTGTTTCAGAGGGCCGCATCAGCGGCACAGAAGCCAACAAACAGGAACGCTGCCCTATGAATCCCACCCCTCCTTTCAATAACGCCTATTTCCCCAGCGCCGTAACCCAAATGCCCAAAAATCACCTCACATTTTCCCTAAACCTCCCCGTCCTCTCCCACCCCCCCATCACCGCCCGCGGCGGTGGCCTAGGCCACTCATCCACCACCCCCTCGTCCCCGGACTCCTCATCCCCTGACCCCTCCTTGTAAAAGCTCGTGACCGAGCTCGGCGTGTCCACGGTCGATTCATGCGCTGACGATAGACGCTGCCCCGTCGCCGATGCCAGAGTGCGGCCGAGTCCGATCAGAATGCTACCCTCCGCTTCTTCGGATTCGCCCCCCGTTGTTGCCACTGCTTCCGGGATCGTGCTGCCGAGCCGCCTGCGCCGCATGCCCCGCTCGTCTGCCGTGTATACGTACTGGCTGTCCATGTTGTTGTTGTTGTTGTTGTTGTTGTTGTTGTTGTTGTTGTTGTTGTTGTTGTTGTTGTGGGTGGACCCGAGGCGGAGGACACGGTTCACCAGGGGTTTGAGGGTTGCTGCGCAGGCGGCGATGATGCCCATGTTGAGTTGGAGGCTGGGGATGTTAGCTTTGAGGTCATGATTCTGGGGAGATTGGGGTCTTACAAGCCCCATAGCTGGATGCTGTATCCAAATGTCTTGTCGGGTTCTTTGGAGAAGGCGAGCTGATATACCGCCTTGACTACGCCCATGGCGACGGCACTGCAGGGCTCAGAGTCAGTAAGGTTGCAACAATCTGCCACCGAAAGAGCAACTCACAAGTACCCTAAGCTCAGGATGCCGACGAGATAGAGGCGCACTTTGCGCTTCAATTGCAGTGACCAGACAACGGGGATCGGAAATGTGGCAAAGAGAACATCAGTAGCGATGTTGAACGATGTGTTGACCACGGCAAAGGTGATGTAAAGGTCCATGCTGTAGCATTTGGGCGCCAGGGACACGTCCCAGTGGCCTTCCATGGGCGTGCAGTGCAAGAAGAAAGTCATGGCTCCCATGAACGAGTACAAGATAACAAAAACTGCAAATTGTTAGTCTTGCATGATCGGGCGACTAACACAGGACGAAAAGACATACTCATGGTAGCCCAAACCGACCAGCTGTACCACCTACTCACGCTCAATCTCAGCAGGTTGAAGCCAATTGAGAGTTTAAGCAGGCACAGGGCGCAGCTTGCAGTGATGATGGACTGCCAGAAGCTTGTGTGCAGCAGAACGACCATGTCGGGGCTTGATATTGTCTCGACGTGCTTCCCGAGGCCGTACGGAGCCTGGTAGAGGAAGATAACCCATCCTCCCATTGCGCATAGCTGTTTCGGAGTGATGAGTATACTTGGCCTTCTTTGATGGGGAGAGAAACATACCGCGGCGAGAACCATGCAAATGTCGTCCCTGCCCGATGTTCTGATAACAAACACTCTGACATAGATGCGGAGGGATACGAAAATAAGGGCAATTATGTGGAATATGGTTAGGATGGCTAATAATTGGGAGGTGTTACTCTCTACTGCCCTCGCGGGATCAATCACCACCGGTTCGGATCCATTTTGTACTGTCATGTTTTGTTCTTGACAGCAGTCCAATTCCTTGTCATGGGGCTTTTGTCAAGAGCCTAGATGTTCGAGGCGTCGTCCGTCATTCATATACCTCGGTGAGATTCTTCCCGACAGGGCCACCTAGAAATGCCCCTAGGGCTAGTCTGGCAAAACGTACGGCAGCCGGATCGAGAATTTGCTGGGGAGAGGCGCAGAGCTAGGCCCTGTCATCCTTGGATCATGCGAGTCGGGGTTCTGCGGCACAACCCAACGGTTGCTTCGGCCATGGGCAGTGCAGAAACAAAGGCTCCTTATCGCCCTGACCAACCGCAAGAAAAATGCCTAGCTCCTGGATCCTCTGTGTAAATCTTTCTTGGCGCAACCAGATCTAGGATTTCCGATTGCCGTGCATGCTCTCTGACCGTAAATGCTTTAACTCTCTGTTCGGTCGCTTCCAGCACATACCTTGGCCGGATGATGTCGCGCAGCCTACCTACACAAGCAGGTATCTGAGCCTGCGCCGCACGCCTACTTCCCTCTGGCTACGGCTACCAGAAACCCGGTGCGCTCTCAAGGCACAATCCGTCTATGCAGCTTAGTCCCGGAGTGAAAAAAGACAATGCAGCGATCAGAAGAGCAGTACCGGTCAGCGTTGTATTGACGGCCATCAATCCCCAAATCAGCATGGCGAGCATCCTCTCCCCCGGTGCAGCTGCACACGATTGGGAAGTGGCCGTATTCGATGCTGTCAAATGGTGCGTCTTTATTCCGCGACGATGCGAGGGGAAAGTGCTGCGTCTGGGCGAGTCGCGAACCAGCTTCAGGAGTTCTATTGTTGAGGGAGGAGGCAGGCGCGCTCGAGTCCCGGGGTGGGACGTAGCTGCATCAGAAAACTTAGAATACTAAGTGGGTTCTATATTCGTAGTCTTCCCTTCTGGCCAAATGACGATTATTTCTTCATGAATTAATTGCGCATGCACGACAACTCGAGTTGATTGAAACGGCGGCAAGACGTCCAAAATGTTTTTGAATCTGGCCCAGACTGACAGCTAATAACGAGTGACTGACAGACACACATCTACCAACATGCTTCCTTTTCCAACTTCTCTACGCCTCAGCCTTTTCCCCCTCGGTCGGCCGCGTCGGGACGCCAAAGCCACCGCCAAAGCCGCCGCGGTTCATCTGCGCGACGGGGCCGTTGGGGTTCATGACACCGCCGGTCGACGTCCACCACGCGGCCGGGTTGATCTTGCGGTCGTTGTTCTGGTTGATGCCGAAGCGGATCCACGCAATGACGCCGTCGGCCAGCGTGCTGCCCACGAGCGCGTACCGCACGATGGGATCGTCGCCGTTGGCGCCCTGCCGGAACAGGAAGTCGGCCGTGTTCTGAGTGATGACGCCCTTGTTCTTGCTGTACGGCGTCACCTTGTCCAGCGCCGTGAGCAGCGACTGGTCGAAGTAGATCTGCCCCACGTGCGCCGCCTTGCCGCCCGTGATGGTGTTGTTGGCCTCCTTCTTGGCGCCGAGGTACACGATGGCTGGAGAGGTGAGGTGAGTAAGTGAGGGGCTGGGCAACCGTGGGGGGGGGGTATCACATACTGTGGATGTGGGTGGCGCGACCCTCGTAGTGGCCTGGCAGGAGGCTGTCAAAGGTGGCGACACCGTGGTCGTCGGTGGGCTGGATGCCGCGCAGGGTAGTTCCCTTGAGGATCGAAGCGTCCTTCGGGTCACCCATGCCGGGGTAGCCTTGGACACCCGTGTAAATGCCCTACACCACGTCAGCTCCAGGTCACTCGAGATGATCTGCCCACAGTGCTTACAGTTGAGTTGGAGCTCCAGATGTCGACAAAGGCGTTGGGAACCACCTTGCATGTCTTGTAGTCGACAACTTGGATGACCAGCGTCATCTTGATACCCTGCTCGCTGTTCTTGATGTCCTTCCTCACTTCCTCCCCCTTGACATCTGGAAGTTACCGTCAGCCACGCTACCCTCGTAGGGCTCTAGGTCAAAACTCACACAAGGGGCCCTCCTCGACAGCCGGCATCAGGATACAAGCTCCGGCATCCGAGAACAAGGTGGAGAGATCCATTGTGCTGGACACGGGCTTGCTGCTCTTGTGGTCGATCTTGGACACCGAGATGTAGTCTCGGGGGTGCAGCTTGGGGCTATCCGAAACAAGGAAGATCAGCCTCCTGTCCTGGCAGCCGCCGACCCTCATTGCCGTCTTTGAACCTACCTCTCATCCTTCTCAATTCCCAACTCCCTCCGAAGCCTGGCAAACTCCCCAGCATGGATCTCGACATGCCGCTTCAGGAACTCGGGCTCCTGGAACTCCTTGCTGCAGTGGTTGAGCGACTTGCGCTCCAGTGGGAGGGCCGAGTGCTGGTACACATCCTCCCTGTGGCCCGGGTGGGCGAGGGTCAGGGGCGCGGCTAGCAAAGCGCTGGAAAGGAGGCTCTTGAATCCCATGGTTGCACAGTCGAATGCACGAGGCGGCGGCAGGTACAGGAGGATAGGAGAAGCACGAGATTCCGGGGCCAAGAGATGAGTCGGCAGCGGCCGGTATATTTACGTCTTCTGCCTTCTCCCGCGTCTTCCATCCAGTCCTTTGCGATCCCTCTCCCAAACGGGTCCTCGGCAGCGCTGGCCTCCATTCTCCAGCAGGGAATGACACCAGCCAATATCCGGGTCACGCTATCGCAATTCATCCACGACCCAAGTTTCCCGCATCGAAGGTTAGCCAGGCGGCGTATAGTTGTGGTCGTATACCGCGACTATAGCAGCGAGTCCATATAGCCCCGAACCATACGTTGTTCCGCAAGCAGGGCTCGGCAGGTGGCGATTGGCGCCCGAGGGCAAGAAGTCGCCAACTAGGACTCAGGAGAAGGCGAAAGTCCCAGTGCCAAGGATTCCCCGGATTTTAATCTCCGCGCGTGACAAGAGAGGGTCATATACGCAATGCCCCTCGCAGCGAATCGGGACCGGGGGCGGAATTGTTTCGACCAAGCGGGTAAACGTGGGCACAAGCGCAACTTTCTTGATCCCCCAGGACCCGCCCACTTGCCGTCGCGCGCTCGCCTTGGACCGCCCAACAGATGGCGACGTATGGGCAGGGTCGTGATACACGCTGGGCTTTACCCAAATTCCTGTCGCCATCGCATGGGCGATTGGTTCATGTATATTTCGTGCCACCCTCTTTTCGGCAGTTAGGGTGTGCTGCACCCCGCAACTCGGGTACCATGTAAGGTAGGCAGGCCTCGGAAAGGCCTGCTACTGCGCTGTGCTGTGCTAGGGCGCGCCTCACCGGCTGTCGGCTGCCCGGCTGATTGATGAGTTGGGAAAGGTTAGCTCTGGCCACTCTATTCGCACCTCTATTTTTGTGGTTGCGATGACAAAGGACCAGTCGGCAGCGTCGGTTGCCCTAACCGAGAGTGCGTCTGGGTCTTGGCTGCCATGGTTATAGATTGGCGACATGGCGTAATGACAAAGCTGCGATTCGCCGGCTGTTGACCGACGCGACTTTGTCGATACACGACGAATGAAAAGGAGAACAAATGTCAGCTCCAGTGTTGCGCTGCTTCGGGTCCGGATACTCGTCCCTGGCCAAGGTCTGTGTACTGAACGGTCGCCCCCCGGACTGGGGCCAAGTGACGCATTCGTAGTATGTTCCAAGGACAGCCACCAAGAATTGACAATAAAGCAGAAGAAATGGGTTGGCTACAATCTGAACTACTAGCAAACACCACTGGCATTGTTGTCTTGGTAGAATACCAACTACCGCAATGCCTGGGGCATGGGGTGGCCAGGCTTGATCAGATCCTAAAGTAAACAACATTGCGCAACACCCGACGTCCAAGGAGTGCGAATCGAGGCATGGCAGCCGGCCGAGATAGCCGAAGGCTGGGGGACCATGATTTCTTCTTTCTGGCCACGCGGCCACTCCTCCGGGTCCAGCGCCTTATTGGAGGGTCGGCAAGGGGTGCAGACTTTATCCAAGAGGTCGACTATACCACCACCTCCGCTACGATGTGCACGTCGGTTGCGCGCTCGGTACTGAGTTTTCTGGGGTAGCCGGGTCACAAGAGCTATTTCAGGAGTGTCGGGATCACCAGAGTCATTTACTTATACGACTGTCGACTGCGATCCGACCCCCCAGGCCTTGCTGCTTGACTTGGCAGGATGTTCTTGTCGTGGAGATGACACCCTTTTGTTGTAAAGCTCGGTAGGATCCTATTGGATAGTGGCCTGTGCTGGAGATGTCATCCTCGGTGGCCATGTACATGCATGTCGTCTGGGTTTTATACATGTCATGTAACCGGGACGAATAGTAATGCAAGGGGTCGAGGAAGGGAGGCTTTACTATTTTCCGCCACATCTTGAAGAAAGAAGTGATTCCCTTTTACACACACCCGACCCTTTCTGCTGGTAGTCTGGTACTAGATGGCGTCACTCCCTCGACCTCAAAGCGCAAGACTGGGTTGACAAACTTCAGGAGTGGAGCCAGACAGAAAAGACACAGCAGCGATCTTGTGCCCCTGAAACAAAAGCTGACGATATCAACTCACCAATCCAAGGCGCCCGGCCAAATAGCAAGAGCAAAAAGAATGCAAAAGAGGCCGCGCCAAGAGGGAATCGAACCCCCCTCAACCTTGGAAGGGTTGAATTCCCCACTGGACCATTGACGCTGTCTTGTTTGATGTAAGTAGGGTTGGGAAAAGCCTTCCACAATGCACGCCGACAGAACGTGTAATAGGGTTATCTGGCAACCCTGATTCAAATCACGTAAATACTGGAAATTTCGCTGTATTCCGTGAAGTAGAGTAAATTGGGGGACGAAGAGGAGGAGGTTAGGAATGGATCCTGGCCAGGCGCAAGATGTAGGCCAAGGTGGGCGCTAGGGCCATGAGGGAGCCATTCACTGCCCATCCATTCTCTTATCTATCTACTTGTCTAATCCATCGATACTCTACCCGTATCAACGTTGTTCCACTCTGAAACCGTGATGCCCACTTTGGCTGGAGATGTCTCGGAATCCTCTAGTCAGAGAGGTGGATGGATTGCTGCGGGGGTAATATGTAATACCAGCTGAGCGTGGCTGTTTTTCTAGAATCTCTCTTTGTTGCACCCTCCACCCTATCCTCATTTCGTACCTTGGCCACTGATATGAGGCGCGAAGTCTAACAAAGAGTCCCTGAGGCTACGCCTTGCATCTTTGCACTGCGACTCCGCACGCAGCTGAGTCTTTGAGAAATGGTTCATTCTATTTTTACTTTGCCAAATTCAAGACAGCGACCATCTTTTGCCCAATCCTAGGGAAAGAAGTCCAATCTCAGGGTATACCGCAATAACTCCAATCCATCGCACCCCATTACACCCTGAAACCCCTGAACTAAACACACACCATCGACACACCCCTCAGAAGAACCCGCTCTTACTCTCATTGTTCTTCTCGTCCATGCAAATGCACATGGCCACCATGAGGGCCATGTCGGCGCCGGGCGCAACCGTCAGCGCGTACGTCTGCTGGCCGAACAGGATGTCGCGGCCACTGAGCAGCTTGCGGTCGATGCGGCCGACGGTCGCGCCTGACTTGAGGTCGACAATGTCGGCCGCGCTGTCGAACCAGTTGCCCTTCATTTGCAGGGACTCGGGGGTGCCAGTGGTGGCGTTGGTGAAGGTGGCCGTGGCCTTGGAGCCGAGGACTATGATCCAAAATTAGTTAGACCTGGTAAAATTCTAGCGTGGGGCGGGGTGGGGCGGGGGGAGGGGGAGGGGGCGCGTACGTGCAAAGCTGCTCTTCACCTCGAGCAGCTTCCGCCCGCTGGGGTCGAGCGCGGCAAAGGTGGCGTGGATGTGCAGGTGCTCCTTGACAATGTCGAACAGGTGGGTGCCGGCCATGTCGTAGACCGACTTGCGGCCCGAGATGGACATGACCTTGCCCTGCACGCGTAGCACGGGCTGCCCGCTCTGTAGTTTGATTTCGAAGCTGTCGCCCGATAGCGACATGACCTTCTCCCGCAGCACCAGCGTCTCGGTCTGGCGCGCCGTGAACTGCGCAAACACGCCCAGGGCTTGGGGTAGGGGGGCGAGTTGGAAGGCCATGTTGGTTTTTTTTTTTTGGGGGCGGGGGTTTTAGGGGTTCGTGAGGTCTCGGGAGTCTAGGTTGGAGAGTCCAAATTGGAGAGCTGGAGCCGGGAGGGAACGTTGGGGAAATTTAATGGTTTTGCGTCTTTCTTTCAGCTTTCGAGCTACAAGAAAAAAGCGTGGCAGGATGCTGCGGGGTCGTAGGCTTGATTTCATCTTTATACCCAACCAGCAGCCTCGAGATACGGAGATAGGGGAAGCGTCTACTAGTGAAGGAGCTGGAAGGCGCGTGGACAGTCACCTCGTCATTGGTGGGGGCAGTGCAGAGGCGCGCAGTCTCGGCAGGGATCTGGCCAACCCGACACATCCGCATTCACAGGCCATCAGACGGCCACCAGACGATCCACCGCAACAGGGCTGAGGATCAATGGCCTTTGCTGGCTTTGGTTTGTGTGGGGGGTGTCGTGGCCAATCGTCCCCCTCGCGCCCCCCTCGTGGAGTCCCTGCGGCTGAGCACACCCGACAGATGGATCTCGGCGCGTTACCAGGAAAGGCCCAGGCCCGCCGAGTCGCATCCAGCGCAGACCGTGCAGACAGTGCATCGCGCTGGCGTCGAATTGCATGCCATTTGGAGGAAGGCGCCCGTCCAGCTGAAGACCATCATTGAAATCATCATTCTCCCTGCATTGAACACAAGACTGCCAAGCCGTGTCTCGTCTCTCAGCCCTTCTCCTATTTTTCTTTTTCTTTCTTCTTGTCCCGATATCCGAACACAGACACAACGGGCCGTCCAAAGAGAACTCAGGTATGCGAAAGCCGCCGCATCTTGTTGAGTAGGCCTAGGCGCTTTGGCGCGCCGCAAGAGATTTATTTTGATCGACACCCTGGACGTGGAAGCCGGACTGTTCAGTTATATACCCGGCGTCAAACCCCGGGGAATGGCTTTCTCTCTCATGAGGTTACGTTACTTCGCTCAGAACCTGCACGAATGCCTATTGTCTCTGACTGTCCGGGCTGCGTTGACCAGATATTGACAAGTCCGTGAACGACAACTGCTACGTCAAAACTCGGTTTTGAAGCTGCTCGTTTTTCTTGTGCTTCTAGCCACAACCAACGTTACATTATTTTGGTACTCTTGAAGTCTTTTGGGGCATGACCCGCATCAACTGTCCAAGACTGTCCATGGCCATTATCTTGAACACCACACCGACCATGTCACCTCTGACAGGATCTCAGGATCTGGACCACTTAGCACTGACACGATGCTAGGCCATTGACGGTTGAATCAAAACCCTGACTCGAGGGCTCTATGGAAGATCAATACTGCCAGCACAAAGTTTGGTCGAGGTAGTCATGTTATCGAGTGCCCCTTTCGAGGTTTCCCACAGATCTATTTAGCCATTGGTCGGAGTGTATAGTAGGGGACTCGCGTGCGGCCTATAGATTGCCGAGAAACAGGTGCGGTTCAATCTACAGATGCCGGTACGTGGACCTTCCCGTATGGGATGCTGTGTTCGACCCAGCCAATGACGGACCAAAGCCTTTATCAACTCGCACCACCATCTCCTATCCAGCAGCGTCGCTCCACCTGGCGGGACATGCCTATTCGAGCCGCCTTCGAGAAGAATTCGACATCTTGGCAAGAGGACATGTGGCTAAGGGTCTCATTGAAGTCCTCGATTCAAGCTCCGTGACATCATGTCTTCTCTCCAGGACACAGACGATGACCTTTTTGGGTATGTACAACGTGACATGGCGGTGTTTTGGGAGAGAGAGGTTCTGTGCCACGATAGTAACCATCCTTTACATCCCTTCGGAAATCGGCCCCGTTGCTTGCCCCTGTTGGTAAATGAACGCCTCACTTGAAGTTTGTGTCAAGACGCAGAAACTAGGGAGATGTCAAAGTGGGCACGCTGAGATTCGAAGTAATCCAGAGGCGCCTCTTTGAACTTCTTTAAAAAGGGGGTTATTTGCAGCCCCAAAACGGACTGAGTAGACGGGTAAAGGTTGACATAATCCTCGAGCCCCTATTCCTCTGGGTGGGGCACATGTCAATAGCAGTGCTAAATAAGGCCTCCAGGACCCCCACGCCAACCTTTTGGCAGCACAGGCTCCTGACGTCTGCTTCTCTGATGGAGGATTGTGACGCAGCCCAAAGGATTGGAAAGCTAAAACTGACCAAACCCAGCCAGCGAAGCAAAACCGGGGAGAACCAGCCTGCTGATGCGCGGCAGCCCCTGCATCGACCCTTCGTTGTGCCAAATTGCTACCCAGCTATCTCCCGATACTGGGCCATTGCCCACGCTCGCGCTATCACGAGTACTGATAGGAAGGTATGAACATGCCAAACCGTCGCACTGGGGCAAACAGAGAACCGTAGCGCCAATTTCTGACTACTACCACCTGGGTGCCACGCAAAATGGCCCTCAGCCCTCGCCGGGAAAGTCTGAATGGCGCCGTGTCCAAGCCTAGCACGATCCCAGGCAAAACGTAGTATGGCGGAATAGGGGGTGGCATCTACACAAGCCGACGAACTACAAAAACTCCACGAAAGGTTTCCGTCTGTGTGCTTTTCAGGGACAACAGATACGAGCGTGCCAAAGTCGAAACAGCTCCATCATGTCTTTGTTTACCGCACTCTATATCACGAGCTTGTTCGCGGGGGGCTCTTCCGCCGCATACACCCTGAAGCGCGAGTATTCGGGGACCAACTTCACCGCCGGCTTTGACTTTAAAACGGCAAGTGCCTCACCTCAGGCCTGTCGCCTTAGTCGAAGAAGAGCTGATCCCTGACTTGATAGGCTGCCGACTACCCCGGCTCGGGCGACCCGACGGGCGGTTTTGTCAACTATGTGAGCCGGTCCGTCGCGGCGTCCAAGGGGCTAGCCAAGGTCATCAACGGCCAAGTCTATATCGGCACCGACAACACCACCAAGATCTCGACCTCTTCGCAGGGCCGGGACAGCATCCGGCTCGAGGCCAAGGAGAGCTTCAACCAGGGGCTACTGGTAGCCGACATCGCGCACATGCCGGGAAACGCGTGCGGGATCTGGCCCGCCTTGTAAGTCCCCCACCGCGCCGTGCTTCCACACGGCCCACGGGATGGCTACTCACAAGCAGCGAAAGCTGGACCTTCAACCTCGACGAAGACCCATACGGTGAGATCGACATCATCGAGGGCGTCATGCAGCAGCCCAACAACATCGTGTCGCTGCACACGTGCGGCGCCTGCAGCTTCGACTTCTCGGCGTCCAGCGGCACCGACTCCCGCACCAACTGCAACCTCGGCGGCGAGTCTCGCGGGTGTTCCGACGAAGTGGTCACCAACGTGTAAGCCCCCCCCCCCTCCCTTTTCAGCTCCCCTCAAAGAAAAAATCCCAACTCTGACCTTTTGCCCACAGGGACGGATGCGGCAACACGGGACCGTCAGGATCGTACGGCGACAAATTCAACGCGCTGGGCGGGGGCGTCTACGTCACACAAGTCCTGACCGACACGGTCAAGATCTGGTATTTCCCCAAGGCTTCAATCCCGGCCGACCTCAAAGCCGGGACGCCGGATCCGTCCAAGTGGCCGGCGCCCTTCTTCAACCCGCAAAAGTCGAGCAGGGGATGCAACGTGGCCAACTTCTTCAAGAAGAACAGCATCGTAAGCCGCTGCCCCTCTCCATCCGCGTGTGCTAGGAACCTGAGCGGGCGAGACTAACGTCGTCGTTCTAGATCATCAACATCACCTTTTGTGGCGCTGCTGTCGACCAGGACACTTGGGACAGTGTCTCGACTTGCAAGGCAAAAGCTTCAACTTGCAATGGCTTCGTCGCGGCCAACCCTTCGGCTTTTAGCGAGGCGTACTGGCTTTTCAACTCTATCAAACTGTATCAATGAAACGGCGGTCCGTGTTGGATGGAACTGTACCTGAGGTGCTGTAGGTCGGTACATGTGAGAACGAGTCCTCTAATCATTTTAGAGCTGTCGGATGGTAATCAAGCCCCCTTGCCCACTCCGAGTATCAGAATCCTCTAGCCTCTGCCAACATCTTTTATTCCATATCAGGATCCTTCCTCTTCATGAAATCATTGCCATTGCAGCAAAGCAACACCCTCGTTCCATCCATGCTCACCTGCCAGAGTCAAGACTGATTTTTCCTTCGCTCAAACTCAGCCCAATGTTGATACGGGACACCAAGTCTGCAAAGTGAATCCAGCATGGCCTGTAGCCCTTCACCTTCACACCCATGTTGACCTGACAACAAACTCAAAGGCCGATAATCTTTCCTCATCGACTTTGCGCAAAGCCAACTCGGCGCCACCTGCAACCAGTCTCGTTTACATTTGATGGCCCTACCCCGTAATACGCTTCGACCTGCTTTGATGACACGAGTAGTCGCCGTGCTGTCCTGGGGCCCACTACTTCGACCTCTTGACCTGACCTCCCGCCGTTAGAGTCTTGGCTGGGGCGTCTTCTTCTTACGACTTAGCTTTCTGGTGGCGCCTTTAGCCTACCACGTGCCAGCTGGCAGTCCCATGTGGGTGAGAACCCCGCACGTTAAAACTATCAAATCAAGGCAAATCAGATCTGCAATGATTCGGATGTCTCGAAACCAGCCACGATGAGGAAAGGCTGATTGTTCCTGGCCTGGCATCAAACACACACCCTCCCCTCATCCCTCCGCCGTACTGACGTTTGTCGTTGCTTATCGCTTTCCCCGCGGTTCTAGTTAATCAGGGGCTTCCTAGGTTACGTCGTACTTTCCTCCAACCTCATCATGTCTCAGCCGAGTCTCTACTCGCCATTGCGCTCTCAGCTCCGAGAAGTCCGAGTCATCCACCTTCTCCCGTCTGATAATTTCGATCATGACATCCACTGCGAGCTGAGAGCTGTCTCCCTAGACACCAACCCGGAATACGAGGCCTTATCATACGTCTGGTCAACACCACCAGGGACGGGCTTCATCACCGTCTCCGGTCAGCCCATGGAAGTCACGGCCAATCTCCTCGCAGCCCTTCGAAGACTGCGATGTCGACAAAAGACGCGGGTCGTGTGGGCGGACGCCATTTGCATAAACCAGGCCGACATGGACGAGCGGTGTGCCCAAGTCTTGCTGATGGGCGACATTTACCGTCTCACAAAAGGCGTCCTCATCTGGCTTGGCGATGGTCTGGATGGGACGCGGGAAGACGCTCTGACGGTGGACGAAAGGGATGACTTCCCATGGAGAGATGCGCCAATGGACGCGTCCTTCATTTTGGAACCTCGAGTACCCGGTCTTTTGCTTTTCGGAGATATTGCCGATTGGGACTATGCCTTTCTCGCCGATCGTCATGTTCCGCACATTAACGAAGATGAGGTTCTCAAGAGCCGGCATCTCGAACCGTTGGAGCTGCAGACGCCGGGATATGCTGCCTTTGCCGTGCTCTATCTACTCAGCAGCGGGATCCATCTGCCGAAGCTCCCTTGCTTTGGCGACGCAGGCATCGCCAACAAGCGATACGAATCAGCCTTGGCAGCGCTGTCGCTTCTGCTCGCTCTCCCCTGGTGGACGCGCATGTGGGTTGTCCAGGAGGCCATCTTGCCGCCCAAGGCCACAGTGATACTCGGCTCGGTGCATGCGCCCTGGGAGATGTTCTTCCGAGCGTCACACGCAGTCGAGGCCCACACCGGGTGCTGCATCACCCTGATGTCGCATTTCGGCAGCGAAACCACGCTCCTCGTCGATAAACTCGCCCACAACATCTCCGAGCTCGGCTGGGAACGGGAAAGGCTGAAGAAGCACGGCTCGGTGAGGGAGACATTTGATCTCCTGAGGCAATACCGCTGCCGCGAGGCCACAGACCCGCGGGACAAGGTATACGCCATGCTCGGCCTCGCGCCGGGGCTGAAAGACGTCGTGCCCGACTACCGCCGGGACCCCAGCGACGTGTGTCGCGACGCCGTCGTCAGCATACTGAAAGAAAGCCAGAGCTTGGGGGTGCTGGAGGGGCCGAGATCGCCCGCCCAAATCACGCGCAGCTGGGCCCCGGACTGGAACGACGCCGTCGACCCCCGCCAATGGTTGCACGAGCGCACCAGGATGAGGCAGAACAAATTCTTCGACGTGTCCAGGGGGAAGGACCTCTACACCAGGTTCAACCCCGACGATCGCTCCCTGGCGCTCCGGGGCGTCCTCGTCGACACCGTCAGCGCGGTATCGCCTCCAGTGTCCGCGTACGAATCCTCCGGGACCCTGGTCCACCACATCCAAAAGTGGGCATACATGGTCGACCTCTTCCGGAACGGCGGCCTGCCTTATGGCGGGACCGGGGCCACCCAGCACCGCCCCGGCGAAGAAGCAAGGTGGAGCGCCTTCTTCCGCACCATCACCCGCGACCTCGAATTCGCACTGGACGGCAGCATCGAGCCGCGGCGGAGCCGGCCAAGCGACAGCTATGTCTACATGGCGCGCTTCTGGCTCCGTAGCGATACCCAGAAGGTCTTCCGGGAGGCAGTGGGCGACGATCCCAACCCGTCGTCGTGGCTGACGAGGGGACTGGCGTATCTCGTTTCGTGGCTCCCCTCGTCTCTTGATCGGGATGAGCCGCCTTCTGTGGAGATGCTAAACATGTTTTGGCGGTCGGTCTTGACGTCGGCCGCCGCGAGGTCCTTCTTCATCACCCAGGAGGGATACTATGGGCTGGGCAATGCGCAGCCGGGAGATTGTGTCTTTGTGCTGTACGGAGGGACGTGTCCTTTCTTGTTGCGGAGCGCAGATCAGTCCACCACCGACAGGTTCCATTTGGTGGGAGACTGTTATCTGCATGGGGTTATGGATGGGGAGGCGGTTGAGCGATGGGCACCGAGGGAGAGGGAGGTGGTGCTGGTTTAGGCTGTGGTAATTTCCAGTATCACGAGGAGACACAGTGAAGGGTAGTGGAGCGGAAATTGAGGGCCACGTAGTTGGGATGAACTGGACTTTGTACCAAGTCGGCACATGTGATAACGAGAGGCTCCAAGCTTCCTTGTACATGAAGAGAATCATCAATCTGAATTGGTTAGCAACAAGAGAAAAAAGGAACTCTCCCCGGGAACAGCCTCTCCCCCGCTTTGAAGTGCATCATCAAACTCCCCTGTTAACCACTCTTCGCCATGTCGGTTACATGTAATCTTCAAATCGCTCGTACCGCTCCTCGTATCCTTCCAAAATCTCCATCACGTCCTTCATCGTCTTCAGATCTCGTTCCTCTCGCTCGCGCTGCTTGACGTCTGCCTCTCTCTCTCCAGCTATCTTCTCAACAAGAGCTTCGTTTTCGCCCATAATGTGCTCCTGTGTGAGTATGGCCGTGGGGAGCTCGTGCAAGATCCCGTTCTCAACCACCAATGAGTTGACATAGCCCACAAACGACGCCATGCTTTTCTGTGAGACAAACGCCATTAGTTAGCGGGTTGAACCTCTGTGGGTTCGGCAGATGATAGTTGGGTAGCGTCCTACCTCGTAATACGCTTCGACGTGCTTGATGACGCGAGTCGCCGTGATGTCCTGGAGCCCGGTTGCCTCGACCTCTTTACCTGGCCTCTGGCCGTCAGATTGAAGATTGTGCAACACGGTGTTCTTGACGGTGCCCAGAAGGTTCTTGGCTAGAATCGGACCAATGAGGCCTCCGACTCCGGTCTGCGCGGCGAAAAATACCACCGACGGCGTCGATGGCAAGGCCGAATATCTCGTCGATAGCGAGCCCATCGTCGTTTCTCGTGGTTCCTGGCATCATATTCGGATCTCAAGACGGCAAAGCGTGCAGAGATTTCCTCGGTGCACTGCCGCATCGGCCTGGGGTCGACGACGAAGCTGTCGTAAAACCCCGTCCTGCCTCTGCCGTGGCAGTCAAGCAGGTCATTCATAGAACGGTGGGACATGGCCTCCAAGCGATCGATCCTCGGCGAGATCAGATACCGCTGCAACGATTGGCGCGTGTCCTCGTCGCCCGCACAGGCAGCGCTGAGCGCGAGGTTGACGAAGCGTTTTACCGCCTTCCATACAGCGTCCAGGTGCAATTCTGCGATGCGGGACCACTTCCCGGACTGGAATTCGAAATAGCGCCGGTATATGGCCTCGCTCGCTTCTCCTTGCGGCTCACTGCCCCGCCAGCGAGGAATCTCAGCCGCAAGCCACTCTTCGTATACCTTGCGATCGACGGCCTCCGGCTTGTGGTGCGAGTAGTACTTCTGGATGACTTCTCGAGCGGGAAACTCTTGCAGTGACCGGTTGTGCCGCAGAGCCGGTTTACCCTGGACCGCATTATCAGGGCTCGTCGCGGGCTCGTCTTCGGGTGCACCCTCGTGAGTGGAACCGATTTGAGCTGAGAGGTAAGGGTTCGATATCCGAACCATGTTCCGCGCCACATCCTTAACAGGCTTCATCGAATTCTGGGGATTATCCCCACCGTCGCTGACCTCCTTTGTTCTGCCGAAATCGCGCATGGCGGAAGCGAACGTCTTGCTCAGGGCTCGAACGTTGGCGCGGAGATTTCTGTCCTGGCTCTCGGGGCTGTCGTCTCCAAAAGGCGGAAAGAAACGCTCGCAGACCCGGCAGAAGTGGCTGACCCTGTGCAGCTCCTTGCATCTCTCGTCCTCGTACGTCCCCTTGCACGCCTCCCTGGTAAGAGCCTCAAACTTGCGGGCAATGCTGTGGAGGTATTGTCTGCGGGCCCGGTCGGTCGATCTCGGGTGGCTGGTGGTGATTAGGCGGGACTCAACCGCCGTTACTCTTGCTCGAACCTTTGAGGTGAGAGCCGGAAGCGCGGTATGAGTGTGTGCCCAAAAGGTCTCCCTGAGAGTTACCACAAGCGCGGCAATACCCCTCTGGCTCTTGGGAACCTCTTTCCAGCGGCGACTGGTGCTGAAAAACTGCTCCTCCCTTTGGTCCCTTTGGAGGAGAGACTCGCACTTCCTCTCGTCTTGGTCCTGATTTCGGACCACGTGCCATCCACACTTCAGATTGGTCGAGTCCAGCTCGCCCCTGAGAATGCTGAGCGTCTCGGCAGGCGATAAGGCGTAGTCTGGGCTGGTGATGACGCCGACCACACGATCTGTGAGCTCGGGCTGCTCCTCTGCGATGGCTTGGATAGTGGCCAGTCCAGCATAGTTGTGAAAAGAGTTTCGAGCGCTGACAACGAGGAGGATGAGATTGCTTTGCGCCCGGATGTACTTGTCGACCATCTTCATTACTGTCTCCTTGCTCGCTTCATTTGAGGTGCT
>JAUKUA010000012.1:0-26228 GCA_030549175.1 Lasiosphaeris hirsuta
GCCTTGTTGCAGGTTTGGCAGATGTAGCGGTCTTGGGACTGGGGGAATGAGGATGCCGATGAAGGGGCAATGTAGTGGTGGTGTTGCCACGGGTTCGCTCCCGAAGACGGGCAAGCTACCGATACTGGCATCGGGGAAAAGCCTGTGATGCCGGTTAGAAAGACACGTCGCTGAAGGAGAGGCGGCTTTATGGTAGTACAACCCTGCATCTGGGCTGTGGAGGAGGAGTCGGCTGCATGGGAGGATAGTACGCCATCGCGGGCTGGCTCATGTAGGTCGGGGCAGTAAACTGTTGTTGATATGCCGAAGCCTGAACGTGGTGGACTCGGGGACGGTAGCCATGTGCCGGGCATTCCATATTGCGGCGTAGTCTCGAAATAGTAGTTCGAGGTGCTCGATAGCTGGCTGACAGACTTTGTCGACGGCGAGTTGTACCCCTCAAATGAAGCGTCTGACGACATGGGCGGGCTTGGCGGCAGTGCTGCCCTCATCACGGCAGGATTTCCATAGTGTGATGAGTTTGGCCGGGTGTCTGGCTTTGATGATTGTGCTGGGCACGTCGTTAGCATCCAAAACGCTGGTGACTCCCCGGAAGGGCATGGCGTCGTACATTGTTGTGATTGAGGAGAAGTCTCCGAGGTGGGTGACCCTTGATCCGCCAACCCAAGCAAGTTCGAGATCGAGGGCAATGAGCACTTGGTCTCGTCCATCGGCGGCGAGGTGGTGGCACGTAGCCATAGTGGATATTTTGTTGCGGGCGTAGTGTGATATCATTGTGGCCGCCATCTTTGCTTCTTGCTTCTCTGCTGGATTATTGTAATACCGTTTCGTCGATTAGTTGGTAAATCGCTGCGTTGTGGATTGCGTATTAGGATGGAGAAGAGTATTAGATGAGCGATGGCAAGTGGTTTGATTATTATACCGAGGACCAGCTGGATAATGATGATGTTGTTCCTTGATTTTAGACACCGAGATTTCTGAGCTGTGCAATCCAGTGGGAGGTGGGGGGCGACTAGCTTATGTATGCAAAGAAGGAAGGTTGTTGACGTTCGGAGGGAGAGGGCAAGGGTGTCTTGTACCATCAAGATCTCCCGAAGTACATGGAGACTGTGTGGATGATCCAGTGTCAATCCACGAGTTGATCCCCGGACCAAGGCGGCCAGTAGGTTATCAGAACGCTGGGTCTCTTTTGGTGCTGTGCCAGGCCAGGGATCAGGGCCAAAGGCCAAGGGAGGGGGGTGTTGATCAGAGGTACCCCCTCGTCGATACCAAGTACATATAGCGCCTCCTATTATATGGGGCTCCGACTCCGGGTGCGTGGGGGCGCCCTGATTGATGCTGCTGGTGCTTCCCTGAGCCCATCTTCCAGTAAACACGGGGGTGGCATGGGTTGAGGCGCAAGTGCCAGCCGGGAGCACATACACACGCAACAGTACAGTACGTATCAGGTCCCCTGCTACGGGTCCCGAATGCGGTCAGTTATGATTGCCATTGATCTCCAGAGGCCAAACGTTTGAGATTCATGCCCTGTCGGTGGGCAGGTGCTGCTGTCGTTGCCAGACCGCCAGTGCCGGTGTTCTGGCCGCTGCCCTACGGATACGCAGTCTCACAGTCTCGCGGTTGCACAGTGGAGGCAGACTTTCCTAGAGTACGAAGTACCTCTCCGTAGTGCACTACTGCTCGCGTCCCGAGACCAAGACAACCAAGACAAGAGACGGAAAGCGGTGCACACGTTTCTGTGGCGCACCTCCACGCCCGCGCTAGCGCAAAAAAGGGCGAGCTATTTTTCTCTATGCCACGGGCCACTTGCCTCGAAGAGGATGTTCTGCCGTGTCGCCTAAGAGTTGGTCTGTGTGCGCTGTGTGCGCTGCCTGTCACTGACGCTTTGGGCGTGGGTGTTTGGGGACAGGGAAACCCTGAGCGCGGACAGGCACACTTGAGACGAGCAGCGACTCCGATTTTCTCCCATGCCTGATGGGTGAGCCCACCAGTGCCTTGGTCAATGCGGGACCTGGCAAGCCTGGTCTCCCCTTGACTTGTGCTGTGACCGGATTCTCGAGCTGATCTTATGCCGTTCATCGTGCCGTCTTGTCAACCTGCCATCTCGAAACAATGCTCTATTTTTTAAGGTTGAGATGCCTTGTGTTGTTGTTCCAGAACTTTTCTGATCTGTCGGGCCCATGGCGTAGATTGCCCCCTCCCTTCCGTCATACTGGAGATCATCGCCACGCCTCTGCTGAGATGCCGCCTTGTCGTGCCATAGCAATTGTTCCGGATGTGCTACAGGGAGAACAGGCAAGACTTCATGCCTTGGTCAGTTTTTGGAATTAATTGCAAGGAGGGCTTCTACGGTGCGCACGTGAGGACGCCACCGCCGCTCTCCGCCTGCGGACTGGGCTTTCTGGTTGTATGGTTCTGTGGCCCCGTGAGCGCTGCAGGGCTGTTTAAGAGCTTGGGGCGTTTGGGGCAGGTTGGCAACCGTGATCGATGATGCCCTTCCTAGGCCTGGCAGATCTCTGCTCGGGCTGGTGGCCGCCGTGAGGCGGCGCGGCGAGGATGCACGAATCTAGACAATTAATTGGTGATCTCGTTTCGAGGATGGCGTCCCCACGTCGATACCACCGTGTGGTCGGTTTGGTAGCAAGCAGGCTGGTTGTCAATTACGGCAGCTGTGGCCCTCATGACACGCATCGAGGCTTGCTCTCTTTCTGCGTGCGCCCACCATCTGATCGCACTTGATCGCATCCGCCGCTTGGTGGTGCTTTGCGGCAGCCAAGCCCAGGCCAAGTCCAGGCGGAGGGGAAACAGTATGGTCTCTTGGGCGAGCCACAAGTTGCACGCTTCAAGTTTGTTTCCTAAGAAACGGTGGGGATTCCCAAAACAAAGGCTAATCTCGAATGATCGTCCGTACCTGGGGGAAAGTTTTGGCATCTCTTGTGGCTTGTCGTGCTTGTCCGGGGGAGCACTGAGATTGACATGGGGCTTCAGGGGTCCGTGATCGTCAACCGAAGCGAGTCCTTGTTGACCGGGTTGGGACGGAAGGACGAGCAGCCTGTCTGGCAACTGTGTCTAGCATGCGGCAGGGGCCACCAAAGGGGATCTCTGAGATGATGCTTGTGCGACTCTGGACACCTGGGACGCTTGGAACGCTTTGGGCTCTTGAGAGCACAAGCCGGAATGGTAATGCTGCCCCAACATCGTGCCACAGGCGTGCCACACCGCGGTTCGCCGCACGGCGACCAGGACGACCTGTTGCAAGGCATGATGATGGGTTGGTGTTCCGAGAGGACTGCTGTCAGGTCTGGCGTTAAAACACTGAGCTGTCGCCGCAGTGTGTGCATGCTGCAATACACCAGACACCCAGCATGCCCAGACTTGGGACGATTCCACCCTGATAGGAGGCTCGCTGGCAGCTGCAAGCTCCGATCTGATCGGGCCACCCTGCGACCAGACGGCTCCTGTCATCCTAACTTAAGACTCAGGCTGCACTGCAGTGCACTGCCCGCCGACTACCCACTGCCCACACAACGCTATGGTAATCTGATGTTTCCTGGTGTTTTCGCCTTCTGGGCGTCTTCCAGTTCCGTGCTCGAGCGTCCGGCGCTGTGCTATCCGGGGATCCCAGTGATGTTGCTGATGGCAGCATGGTGGCACCAGGGTAGTATTACTGGTTTGAGTTCTGCGTCGATGTCGACACAAGCTCGCTGCGCTGGTTTTGGCGGTTTGACGGGCGCTGAGATTGTGGGTTTTGGCGCTCTCGCACTTTCATTCCGCACAACTCGAGCCGAAGCGCACTGGTAAGAACGCCACATTGCACCGTCGAGCTCTATCCCGCCTCACCTTCCTTCCCGGGCCATGAAAGGAACGTTGGCGCCGCACTCCTACCACCCACCTCGGTCCGGTCAGCTTAAGCTCAGGCCATGCCACTGGCACTGAGCAAGAGCCTTACACCTGCTACGGCGGTGCCCACGGGAGATTACCAGATAACGAAACTCGTTTTCATGATTATCAGATTGATGTCAAGTCCACACTGGCATAACGAGTAACTGCGATATTGGAGAAAAAGACAAAACAAGAATTCAATGTTTGGAGGCCAGGTCCACCTCGGCGTCAACTCGCTTTTCAATGTGTGCCGGAGAACAAGTGAGCTTCAAAAGCCGAAACCCGACATCCAGAGGGTCCCGGATGGAGCCGGGACCCATACCGACGCGTCCGCTATGCCCGCTGATCTTCCATGGCCAAGTGCCGCGAATGACTCGCTCAAGGGCCCGCAAACGGCCGCTAAGGCAGACCTTGTGCTCCCTGTATCTGAGACTTTTAGGGCCACTCTTGCCGCTCGAAGCCCGCTAGAAAACAAGAAAAGTCGCCCGTTTACAATTTCGTGAACCTACGGAGTACCTCATGAAGGTACAGGCCAATATTTTCTGCGCAACATGCTAACTTTAGTGTACTTGGTTTCCGTTCATTCTTTTGTCTTCTTACAGGCAGACCTACTCAATGGCATTGAGTGCGACCAGTACCTACAATAACACACCACAAATTATTTTATATTTTCCCAAAAATAAAAAATAAAATAAAATAAAATGACAAAAATGAAACCCCCGCTAGCCTTTCCAGCCACTCGAGACAGTCCATCAGTGACCTGGTCGTGCCCAGGTGACGAATGTGTGTGGCTTGACTCTCGTTCTCACGCCAATCATCAAGCTGAACTACCCCATTTTTAATGAGATGATTGGGAAAGGGGAAACAGCTGCAGCTTCCTCCCTCCACAGCATTTTGGGCTTTAGAATCCGGACAGCAAAATGAAAATCGAAAATCGAAATGATATCACCGCCTCCAATATGCGGTCTTTCTGTTCGAGACTGTACATGTCTGGTGTACCCCACTTCGACGCCCATGTACCCGTTCGTCGAGAAAGCCGCGTGCAAGCCACCCGCAACGAAAAGATGGGACACCCTCATCAACAACCGCCCCAGTCTTTGGACCTCGAGGGCGATCATTGCTCACTGTCAATATGCCCAATAAACTAATCTGTGTTCCTACAGTGCACCATCGTGTACTGACACCCCGCGTCCGCCGCGCTCCTTGTGCGGTTTTATGGCTGAAGATACAGGTCTCGTGTGGTGAGAAGCGGTGTGTACTTCGGGCACTCTCTTGATTGCCCGCCTATATCAGTCTGCTATAACCGGGCAGGCTGCACCTCCCTCTCCGCGTCTGCCTCTGGTCAGGCCCAGCGCGCCATCGTCACACCGCGATCCCCTGCAAGAAATACCGGTTTCCCTATATATTTTACTTCACCCTAGTGCCCTTCGCTTAGAGCTGAAGGCAGCGGCAGCGTTGCATTCCCGCTTGAGAATGGCTGAGGATCGTCGAGCGTTTTCGACTTTTCGTTCAAGCTGGGTCTCGGGAAATATGGCACCCTTACCCAGCTTCCTCTTTCGGCCATGAGACGTCCGCTCAAGTCGTCATGGCGGCACCAGCGCGGCACCTTGGGATCGTTACAGCGTCCAACCGGCCCTCCATCCCCCAGGACGAAGGACTGGCAGTGAGAGGTTGTCAATTAATCTTCTATCTGCATTGGGGGTGGTAGCCAACCTGGAAAGCAGCGATAGGCGTTTCCAAGCCTGGACGAGTCTGCGTCAACGACTACTACTACCTCACCGCAACTTGACGTAACGGCAAGCAGTCTCGCTCGACTCCCGAGCCAACAAATCCCCCCCCTTCCGACGCTGAGTAAGAGAACTCTTACCTTAGATCTGACGACTGGTTTGGTCGTTGAGGCCAAGCACTGATCGCATTGATGAAACCATCGCCCAAGAGTTACGGAAAACAACCGGCGGCCATGCCATGATGTTTGTCACCCCAGCCCAGCCATGCCATGTCATGCCACACCAAAACCTCCCCCGCCCGCTTTCTGTGCCCTCTGCTTCGAACGCCCCAATCCCGTCTCCTCTGCTGAACGGCCACATGACACATGGCAGGTTGCTAGAAGGTCCAATTGGTTACCCAAAGCCATGCCGAACCAGCTAATTCTGCGCGACGGGCACTTCCATCACAGATCGTCGGCCATTACGACGTGCCAAGGGTTCTAGGTCCGCTCGCTGCTCAGAGTCCACATGTCGCTCGAACTTCCATCGTTCGCCAGAAGAGTTCACCATGGAGGGTGGAGGAGGGTGTCAGCGATGGGGTTGATCCCGATGATGGGTTGCGGCGCAGCATGCTATCATCCCAGCTGGCTGGCTGGCAGAGGATGCCAATGTAGGAATGCAACCTCATTTATATTAACTATACCACTGGAATGCCCTCCTCCCAGGTGTCCTGCCAAAGCGGAATAGGGTTTGAGGGATCTGTCGATCAACACAGGGGATCTACCCGGCCCGGGAGATTTCCCTTGGTCCACGCCGCGCGCTTCGTCGTGTTGAAGCTTCCACAGCTACCAAACACAAAGCTCCGCCGAGTCACTACCAGTAACCCTGTCGGGTCAGGCCTGCAACAACTAAAAATATGATGTGTACAAGTGAACGGAGTGTCTATTGTTATTCATACACCCTGCGTATGGTAAAATGGGCCACATCAACGTCGCTTCTTCTGAGCCCACCTCAGTTTTCGAACAGCTGTTTTGTCAAAGAAGAAAAGTAGATGGAACGGTTTTCAGAAGCCTTTAGGTGTTCATGACCCTATAGCTCGGCAGATGCAGGGGGGGCACTTGAAGCGAACGATTACCGCCAACCTCTTTCACCAGTCTTTGCCCCCACATTCTGGCACACGTCGTCATCAGTCCGCCGTGCTGCTCGTGTGAGTCCGGACCCTCTTTGTGTGCTCATCAAGGCAGAAGAAGCCCGTTCACTACCTCCAATTATGTTGGAATACAAAGCTATACATTCAAATGAAATGAGAACTTGAGCATGCCAAGTATCATAGCTTCCCCAGACCATGCACGTCTTGTCATATTGACCTTACCATCCCGACTTCTCACAGCGATCAACCTGGGGATCCCATGCTGTCCAGGCGCAGATGCTAGAGGGGCTCACGACCAAGTACACCTCGCCGCTGGACTTTGTCTCGTCTCGTTGCCTACCCAATTGCCTACATCGCGTCCTTCTCATATATTGCCCCCTCTGCATTCTGGCTTCAAGTATGATTCGGATTGCATGCGTGCTGGATTACTTATCTCAGGGCAAAAAGCAGCGGCTGATCGGCCACGGCTTTGGCATTCCTGAGCTTCCTACTCAAGCCCCCCCCCGATGCAGCCACTCACCATTATGGCATGAGGGGTGGCCTTCACAGATAGCGAGCAGACTCCAAATTCCCGATGGCGTTCACCCTCTCGAAGGAAACGTGGGTTGGTCTTGCCTCTCACGTTTTGCCAGTCAGTTGACAAGACCAGTTGAACGGCCCAGTAGCGGTGGCTTGTTCGAGACCCGCGCGTCCAGACGACGAGAACCGTTAGGCCAGCGTCAAAGACGTTTGCGCTAGATAACGCCACTGCGACTTCAAAGACGGCTTGCTACCCAAAACGGAAAAGCTCACTGGGTAAAATCTCGGGCGACCGAGCAACGAATTTGGCTTGATAGCCTAGCCGCCTAGGCCTAGCGTTATTCTTGCTTCTGGCCTAAACACTGACGGCATCTGTGGGCCTCCTCGAACCTATTGCAACGGCTATTGCAACGTCGGGTGCTTCTCTTTGCCTTTCAATCCCGTGTTGACAAGCCCAGATGCAAATTACAATTCGTATATCTTGCCATGAGAATATGGCACCGTTGTGGGAAGAATGAGATACCAGCCGTTGACGCTACCGCGGGTGCCTGGATATGTAATGCTCGCGACCTCAGATACTTGATCGCGACATCCGTCTCGCGATAATGTCGTCCAGATCGCTAGCCCGACAAGTGATACAACGCCACGGCGGAATGGAGGACCACGCCCCACGGTGTCTTGGTATGCTCGCGCGACAAATCTTGACCGGCCTCGGTGTGGTCTTGGTCCCCTTCCTGCGTTAACACTGTGTTGGGACCCCTCACATGTGCACCGCGGGCTGGAAAGGCCGTCAGCACTTTCCCTTTTCAACACTCGATAAGGCTAGCGGGTAACCTTCGAATCCTCCCGGTAGATGGCCTGGGATCTGGTTGGGCGATGTTTGTGAACTTGGAACCGTCTGCTTGGCTCCCGTTCGTCATCGGCCCTTCATCGAACTGGGTTTAAGGCGGGGACTCTGCAACCATTGCTGGGGCTGGCTCGCGGACCATAATAGGATGCAAGGCCGTTAGCGCGTTTTCTGAGGGGATAGTGCCGACCTTGTCACGCCTTGGCTTATATTACAAGTCTATTATATATTGTGGCTGGAGTCGAACTGTCGATATTACCACCCTGCGATCTCTTTCATTGAGATTGGACTTTTTGTCACAACCTGGTAACCCCTGGTAACCCGATTCAGTTTAGGACTCAGGACGTACCGGAATCTTGGATCTCTCTTCTTTGCTATGGGATCGGCTCTCGCAGTGTTTGTGGCAGTTCGAAACCGAGTACGCGGACGCCGTATCAACCTGATGACAGGGCTACCACATCACCCTCACAAGGCGGATTCTGGACAGGGTCTGGACCCCGGAAACATGCGTTTTTAAGCCCGTCTTTTGGTTGTCACAAGCCACCCAGACTTTCGGCTCCAAATATTACTTGTGATGACATTCAACGCAACCCTGTCATCAAATAAGTCTCGAGAATGCGAGGCATGCTCCCAGAATTTTGCCCTCTACGTCGACACCCCCGTTGTCATTCTCGTGTCGAACTGTGGTTTCTCTTCAGCCTTCATCGCGAGCTCGAGGCTTACAAAGTGCCAAGTAACATGTTATACATCCCCCTGTCCGACAAAACCTTCCCAAACTGAGCCGCCGCGGTGGAAGGAAGCCAGAAACCATGGGTCTATATTTTGATAGTTGTCCCTCGCCCTAGGGACGCCCATCTCGATTCAGTGCCGAGTGGTGTGAGGCTGCAACATGTTTCCAGTAACAAAACGACTGGTTGGGTTTCGATTTTACCGCAACCTCCATACACACTTCTAGGAGCTGTCTCGACAACATCCTTGCATCAGACGGCAGTCGTACAGACAGCCAACCCACAAATGCATCGATACCGAAAAGTCCGTGCAACACACCATGCCGTATCACATCAGAGGTGGAATCGCTTATGAAGCCACGCAGAGACTCGATAGATCGTGCTGCAAATCCCGCATCCACAAGCCAGTGACAAGTTGCTCCTCTTTCGGAGTCACCCACGGGCTTGACGGATGTCACTTGCGTCTCGATTTCCAGCTAGCAACGCCAACATGCCTTCTGACCACTGCAAACCCTGCGATCGAGCACATCGGCCTGGCACTTAGGCAAGGCCCGCAGATCCATCTCACTGGCCGCAGCAGCGTGCCAGACCAGACAGCGCCCCTCTCCATGGCGGTCATCTGGGAGTTGAAGAGCAGTTCGCTGGGTCACGGATGTATTTGGCTGTGTCTGTACAGCTGCAGTGTCTTCTGTTCAGTAGAAGCTCTTTGGGAGCACAAATAAAGCCAGGTCCTGGATAATACTACTACGAACTCGCAGTGCTTATTCCAGTCCCACGGCTCGCCCGTCAGAATTCCAAAAAGAGCAAGAAAGGGCTTCCCAATCCTCCGGGGAAAAAGATGGTGGTGGGGTGGGTGGGAGCCGGCTTAAATCCAACTTGCGTCCGAAGCCCCAATCCTCGAACCTACCACCCGAAGCGATTAATACATCATCAGGTTACAGCCAAGAGCTGCTGCCGGTGGCCATGACCATCGCCGTGCTTTGGAAGGCGGCAGAGAGTCAATAGTTGTGACACGAGCTCCAGCAGCGCCGCAATGAACGGAATAGGTACGACGATCTCTTCGCGCCAGGATTAGTTTTCCTGGATATCTCCTTTGTTGCTGTCAATACCCATCGGCTGCCGACCAGCCTGGCCGAAGCAGCAGTTGCATTTGACGCTGCGTGACCTTCCGAAGCGGGTGGTTGTCAGCCAGCCGGCCAGCTTTCAACCAGTCAGCCAGAAGGCGGAGTGGATTGGGTCGACCGCAATGTCGTATCGTTGCTTCTCTGCTTTCCTCCCACTTCCTTTTTTTGCCACATACTCGTCCCACTTCCGCAGTCCTCGATGGGGCAAACCCGGTTCGGGTAGAAAATCTGCCCCCCAGAAAAAGCAAAGACGATGCTTTTGAGGGGCGACAAACAACCCTGGTAGTAGTGTAGAAGAGCAAAACTGTGTTCCATCAGGCACCAGGACCACAGAAGGAGACGAATATTGTCTGGGGAATGGGGGAAAGGGGGGGGGGGGGGCTTGTTTCCCCTCGCCAAGTCCTTTGACTGCAGTGCTCCCCGTCATTGTGTTGCTGCTGCTGACGACGACTGAGGAGGAGCAGGAATCGCTGCCCGACCTCTCGTATGCACAGCCAAACGTGCCGTTCCAGACCCGTCGCTCGCGGAATGGGTACATTGAGGGTAACGGCGACCACCAAATGCCAGCAACGAGCTTAAAATCTTGCCAGGTCTAGGGTTGAAATGCGTGCGAGTTTCGTCTTACTAGCGCCAACGGAAACCGTCGTCGTGGCGGGTGTCGCTTGCCGTTGCGCTTGCTGTCGCTTCCGTCGACCGTTTAATCAGCCTCCAATGCATGCTTTTTCCCATTTCGAGACAAGAGCTGTCGGCAGCAGTCCCGAGTCCACCCCCTGCTGGTTGACCTGTCTCTTCCTTCACCATCACTTCCTCCGGTTGCTTCTTTTGCGTCACTTAATCCCTCAGCGGATTTCTTTTTCTTCTTGTCTTCACTTCCTCGACCCTGCTTGCTGGCGTCAATCCCGAACTGCGTTGGCGCGAGAACAGTCGCGTTGTCTGTTGGCGGACAATTCGACCCCTGGAGCTTCAACCCCATGTTATATTGGCGGTGGCTGGGGAAACCCGACTCGACTGACCCCCTCCCAACAAGTAGGCCAGTGATTGTGGCTTACTAGGTTCTTACGACTGAGAAAAAGCCGTTGCCTGCAAAAAAGAAAGCAGTGATCGTTCGATTGTTTGAACCCGTGGGGAACCCAGTCGTAGTCCAACGGACTTGTCGGGCTTTGATTGAAAGGACCAACGCAACTTGGGGCGCCAGGGTGAGCCACATCGTGCCCGGCGCAAGATGCAAGCGCCTCTTTTCCTTGTCATATCTTTTTTCCCCCTCTCCTACCAAGCGGGATTGAGAGGCTGGCAATGATGATTGATGCCTTTTGACGCTGGCATGGCATCCTTTCGTTGTCTCGCAGCATAGATCAATAAAACGGACTGTATGCGTCGGGTAGGTATCTACATACATACATCCGTGTCTCGATGCTTCAGAGATACCCAACACCTCACAGTTCGCGGCTGGCTGGCTCGCCGAGAGGTGTGCCCTGACAAGAAGAAGGCGCCACATCCTCGAGCACAGCACAGATGCAGCCTCCCTAGACCCTGCTCTGAGGCAAGAAACCAGTCCTTGATCTAGAGATGCATCTCAGGTATCCTGTTCACTGGGCATATATGCATTTCATCCTGATTTTTTATCCGTACGATGAATTCAACACGACAAAATGCTCCAGGCATAAAAATAAAAAAAGATCGGCGCGGCCTCTCTGGGTCCAAAAACAATTTGGTTGCGCCCGCCCCCTACGGACGGACACGGCGCGCGGAAGCATCCTGGCCGGGCCCCGGTCAATGGATGTCAATGTGGCCAGGGCAGCGGCCGGCCCAGTTGTCCGCGTGCACGCGCCTGCACACGCACACTGCGTTCGACTAGCTACGGTCAAAGGACAAGCAGCTCCGCGGTTTGGCCCCCCCCCCCCTTCCTCCCCCTCGCAGATGGTGCAAGGCGGCAGATCTGCACAGGGCCTCGCTACCTCAGCCGGGGGTGTTTGACTTGACAAGAGAGGGGGGTTAAGGCAAGGGGGCATGTGGTTGTGAGACATTTCCGGTTCTGTGGCCTTGCAGCGGCCTTGCATATGTGCGCTTCCTTTTCATCAAGAGCCTTTTGCTTTTGAGTCAGTTTACGCCGTGGTATAGGAGAACCAGCAAATCAAACAAAGGGCGGGGAAACAGATCCAGGGGGCGGTCGGAGAGCGTGAGCGCGAAACATATCCAATCAGTTCCACCGAACCGACATCGCCGCCTCACCGGGGGTGTGCCCTACGGTAGAGGTGGTTGTCGTGGCATGTTGACGTGGATCGGCATATTGCCCTGGTGTTGGGTCAGTGTAACGTCAATCCAAGGGTAATAGAGAAGCAGGGTGATAGCAGCAGCTCGCTATGTCGTGAGCAACATGACCAAATACTTGGAGTTGGACTGGCCAGTCTAGCATTTATGGCACCGCACCTGGTTACCCTGGGCAAAGGGCATGGGTAGGTAGGCAACTGCTTCCCCATGCTTGTATGTACCCCTATCACCCTTCAGGAAATACCTCATCAGCATCTGTTCCCCTCCACCTCACCAATCCTTCGCCAGCAATCTTTCAAGATATAATGCATTGTCCAGTATTTATACAGAATAATATCTCAACCGTGGCCGTCTGTTTTTGCCAAGAGGATGAATAAATGGCCATATTCTCAACGCCGTTAACCCAATTTCTCATCGAAGAGAAAAGTAAATCAGAAAAGACGAGACAGCAAAAGCCATATGTTGTTGACCAAGGAGCCTGGCCCGTCCAAAGCACAACAAAACGCCCGTGTGTATCATCTTTAGCAGGCTAAGTCAGAAAACCAGCCACTCCCCCCCCTTTTCACCTATGCCTCCCTTCCCTCCCCGATCATAGACAACTCGTGGCACCTGGTTGTCTTCCGCAATGATGCCGGTCAACCCACAACAGGTATTATGTGTACGAGTTGTATTCGCCACATATCCCATCCCTACCCAATCCAACGCATCGCATCTATCCATCCGTCACAAACATGACAGTCATATTCAGCCCCTCCCCCTCCCCCCTCCCTTCGGCCCAGCCATCATCCATCATCTTATCCACAGCAACAAAAGAAAAGCCGAACGTGGCAAAGGCGAAATGTAGAGAATATGTAAATTCGGTGGTATCTCCAGACTCAGTGCACATGAACCCAGCAAAGGGTGTATTTGTGACAACGGCGATGCAGAACAAAAAGAAAGTAATAAAAGGCAACCGCCATCAGAGAGTAATCACACTCTCATGATAGGCTTCCGCCTAACCAAGAAGGGACTGGGCATCTCGTCCCTCTCGGGATCCCAGACAGCAGGTGGCTCTGATGCTAGTCCACCTCGATTGGCAGCAGTTGTGTGCTCGCGGAATGCTCGTGTCGGGCTGACGTTGGCTTCGCCGCTCAAGGGACGACCGCCTGCGCGCGCCTGCTGCAACTCAACAAGGGTGCGACCCCTGATATTAGTCTTGCCTGCCACCTTATTGAGGGCCGGAGGCTGAGATTGCGGCTCCGACTCCTTCTTGTTGGTGAAGGATGCCTTGCGAGTGAGGGTAGGAGGAGCAGAACTATCGCTGCCGCTGCCGCTGCTAGACTTGTTGGCATTGAGATTTGCTGCTGAGGGGATCCTGGTGAGACGACGGGTCGGGCTATCGCTTGGCTCACGGAGAGCGTTATTGCTGCCTACTCTTCGGATACTCTGCAGGTCGGAGTTTGAAGGGTTTGGCTGAAGAGACCCAACTGTCTTGGCTTGCGGGGCAAAGGTTTGCTTGGACTGCAGGCGCGGAACTGGGGCGGATTTCTGCGCATGGAGCATCGGCCTTTGTTTTGTTGTGAAGGGATTTTTGGCTGATCGGATGTTCCGGGTTGGGGATGGCATATTCACCTCATCATCAGACTCGGAGTCGAACCCAAGGTCCGGATGGTCTCGCGGTGCTTCCCATTGAGCTTCCGTGCCTGCCATTTGGTTCGCAGCAAATATGTTGGAGGGGTTTGTGACAGGCGCCTTCGACCCGGCATTTCTCCGTGGCGAGAGCGAGAGCGAGGCGATCGTGATAGGGGATGGAGATCCCATCTCAATGTCCATGGGGGTACCCGCAGGAGGCCCAACGAACATCGTCTGGGCGCGCACGAAAGGGGTGCGGGCACTCTTCTTGAGAACGTAGGCTGACGTATCCGGCGAGTCAACAGAAACCTCAGTGATATCCGTTGCCGAAGAGAACTCGCCATCAGGACTCCCACAGCCTATGGAGGAGTGCGGATAGTCGGATTTAGACGACGACAGCTCCTGTGGTTCTCCTTCGCCGAATGCCACCGTCTTTCTTTGGCTCAGCTCCGCTTCGACGCGCGATTGGACCTCGGCCTCGAACTTGCGCTGCAGTGCTTCGATTTCGTGCCCAACTAAACGGTCAATCTCCAGCCGTGCCTTAACCTCCCATTCCCTCCTCAGCGAAGCATCAATCTCTTGTCGCATAGCCACCTTGTCATTGTCCACTGACGTGAGCTTTTGGTCGAGCTCCCGGATACGCTTATTAAGAGCATCCTCCTTCAACCTGAGCATCTTGCTAAACTCAACAACCTCCTTCTCCTTCCGCATCAACCGCACCACCGGGAGATTTAGCAGGGACGCCGTGTCGGGACGGCGATCGGGGTTGACTCGGAGGCAGTCCTTAATAACGGCCATCAACTCGGGAGAATAGATGGGCGGCAACGGCGCGATCTTGCCCTCCTTGATCTTCTGAACCAGCTGGAAGTGTGACTTGGCATTGAATGGGGGCTCCCGCGAGCACAGCTCGTAGATGATGCAGCCCAATGACCAAATGTCGGACTTGAGTGTGTATTTTTCGGCGGCGCAGATCTCTGGGGACATGTAGAAGGGTGTGCCGACGTATGTAGAAGCAAAGTCGTGCGATTGTATCATCTTGGAAAGTCCAAAGTCGCCGAGCTTGACCGAGTTATCCTCACCGAGGAACACTGCAGCTGTTAGATACCACCTGTCCAGTAATTGCTAGGGAAAATGTAATAAATAGCCTACCGTTTTCAGGCTTGAGATCGCGATGCAGAATGGTCATGCCTCCAGTCGGTGCCTTCGGCTTTGCAGCAGCGCCCAGTCCAAGCACTGTCTTACCAACCTCGGGGGGATCCACGCCATAGTGGCAGCGGTAAAGAGCGGTGACGAGTTGGGAGAATGTACTCCAAACAAACGACTCCTCGGCGTACTGGTTCTTCTGCGCAAGATCGCGGATGACTCGGCCCAAATCGCCATTGCCGCAGTATTCCATATAGAGGTGCAGGTCCTGGGTGGCCTTGAGGTGCTCGCGGTGATAGTAGCCGACGATGTTTGGGTGTCGCAGGGTGGACAGGATCTGGAACTCTGCGTGCAGCTGCTCGCGCTCTTTCTGTGACATCTTGAGATAGCTGATCTCTTTCCGGCAGAGAATCATGCCATCGACCTTCCGGCGCACCCTCCTGATGATGCCAAACGACCCATGGCCTAGGGTTGGGGGAGTGGACGTTAGCAGCGGCCGGCAGAGATACTAGGGTATTAACGGCAATTGGGGTAGACACGGGTTGCATACCGATTTTTTCCAGCACGTCGTACTTGTCGCTTTCCGCCATTGTGGACATTGTCGTAAATCCCGACTGCCTCTCTTTGCCAAGTGTTGTCAATTTGGTATGTCGAGATCCATACGAGGGTGGTTGAAGAATTGTAGTTTTCCTGCTGGGTTAGTAGTCGTGGTGGTTGCTGTGATGGTTGCTCTCGGTGAGTGCAAGGTCTCAGGTCAAGCATTTGCATTGCCCCCAAGTGCACGCAGACAGAATCAACAAGACGGCCGCTGCCTAGGCAACGCTTGGCACGCACATATGCAGGGGTGCGGGGCCAAACACCTAAGCGGCACGCTATTGGCCAACGGCGAACCTAGCAAGCGACTTTGACCGCCGCCTGGCAAGCAAGTCTAAATTGGGGCTTATCGATAAGACGATATGGATATTATCGATAAGGTCTTATCAGCTGGCATCGAGTCAAACAGCCAACGACATCACCACCCAAATGCCGCCACTCTGGCTCGTGCTTCGTGGGCCTGGATCGTTGCCCGTCCTCCGCTCACATCCATTGAAAAAGACCAATTTTCCAGTTAGACTTGAAGATAGACACTCGATACCTGCTACCTTTCCTTGATTTCTGTCTTGTTTCCTTTGCGCATTAGACAAGAGAGGGCAGAATGGTGCTCCGCAAGTTTGAACTCGAGACCAAGCTAAAAGATGACCACCAGCTTATCAGCAGCGGTGTCTTACGGAATGAGCATCCGTTGGATATTTCCCCGGACTTCCTTGATTTCCTCCAGGCCTGTCGTCGAGGCGACCTGAAGCGATGTCAAGAGTTGATATCAGCTGGTGTCAACATCAATGGCAAAGATCAGTTCGACTACACTCCCCTCATTGTGGTGAGTGCCACGGTTTTATGCTTGTTGCTTGTGGTAAAATGTCAATACCAAAAAGCACTGACTTGAATAAGGCCAGTTTATGCGGCCACTATGAACTGGCTCAGTTGCTTTTGGAATCAGGTATTTCCAACATCAATAGCTTCAACTACGTGTTGCACATGCAGCTGATCGCTCCCCAGGCGCTCTTGCGGATCCCGACTCCTTCGAACGAGAGCGAGCTGTTTATAACGCCCTCAACAACAAGATCCGGAATCTTCTCTTATCATACGACTACTCCAAAGCTGCAGATCCTCTACAGCCCTGGTCATCTCATATAACCTCACTGCTAGTGCGCGATACTCCAAAGACGTCGGACATCACCCTTTCATCAGCCGCCGAGTCTTTTCACCTTCATAAATTCATCCTCTCAGCAAGGTCACCCTACTTTAGGAGAAAATTTGTGGATGCCCCTGAGACCGCAACATGGAAACTGCCTCATACCATTCCCGTCGAATCTTTCCGCGTTGTCCTTCGATATCTCTATCTTGGTGATCTTCCAAGAGACTTCGTCGGTCCGGGGAGCACCGTATCGGAAGAGGACGTTTTCAAGGGTATCGACAAGTTGTGCAAGCATCTCGAGATCGAGAAGCTGTGGGAGGCTGTTCTGCTGAATGACCGCCGTCTGGCGCGCCAACGCCACCAGGACGAGGTTCAGCGTGCACAGTCACAAGTCGAGGCTTTCTTCCAAGACACAGTTCTCAAGCATAAAATCGCCGTTGATACCCACAAGGCTGGTGACATCAAATGGCTACATGAAAATTCCATATTCGCAAACTGCTTGCTCCGTGCCGACGAGCCCGGTTTTGACGAGGAAGAAGCCGATCAGGTGCTTACCCTCAATGGAATCCCCATCGGACCAGGCGAATCAGACTCAACACATAAGCAAAACGAGGCAAGGAAGCACCGGCGATCTGTCCTCTACCCAGTTCACAAAGCATTTCTTATCCGCAGCCCCTACTTCGAAACCATGTTCTCGAGTGAGTTCAAAGAGGCCAAGGACACGGAGCATCTCCACATAATCAAGATGGACGTCGGCACCCCGGAGGTCCTCGAGGTCATCCTTCGGTTCCTCTACACCGAAAAGGCTGACTGCCCCCTAGAATTCGCCCTTGACCTTTTATATGCCTCAGACATGCTACTGCTCGACAAGCTCAAGACCAAGGCTGCCGTTATCATAAGCACCCTTGGTAGCGGAACCACCAACGCTCTGGTGGATCGAACACATCACCACACCGGTGGAGGTGAAAATGGCGCAGAGCAGGGAAATATTGAACCCAAGGTCGAGGTTGAGCCGATCAACGTGTACGATGTCATTCATGCTGCTTGGGACCTCAAGGTGCAGCGACTTGAGGAATTCGCAGCTCGATATCTGGCTAGCCGACTAGAGGATTACGTTGACGAGGAAGAGTTTGCCGAGCTCATTCAAGAGAGCGCGTCGAGGCTTAAGGAGCGGCAGGAGACCGACACCATTGAGCTCCTCGACGACATTCGATATTATCTTTCTGAGCGATTCAGGCTCAGGTTCGAAGGTGACGGGCTCGAGGAAATGCTGGACGAGGAAGGAGAGATCAACGCGGAGGCAGTCGAGGGCCTTGCTGCCGCTGGGGAGACTGCGGCAGGAGGGAATGGCGAGACCCAAAGTGAAAAGCTGCCGACGAATACAGGCAGCCAAGGGGAGGCAGCCAACGAAGGTGTTCTCACCCTGGATGGAGAACTCGTTGATGACGAATTCACTTCAGACGCGATTAATCATCAAATTTTGTTGGGGAAGATCGATCAGATGTTGGATCGCCTCAGACTGGATGCGTAAGGACAGCAGGGAGATGTGGATGTGGTTGGGGGTCACATATGCGTGGGCAAATACCACCCCGGGAGATGGGACGGAATTGTCAACGGCCATATTTGCTGCCAATTCCACGGCCAAGTTCCAACGCCCCTACTGGTTAGCCTCCCCATGGCTGAGGGGTAGGGGCGGGGGCGTTCTACACCTCATTCCCCATCAAGAACTGCGCTACACAAGTGATCGTGGCGCTATGCGTCCGATTCTCAGTGGTGCTGTGTGTTCTTAAATTGTGAAATGATGAGTTGTGACTGTCCGAAGTAAAAACCTTCGTGTTTTTCGTAGCCGATCACCTCCCTCACCTAAAATGAGGGAGTCGATCGGTGAGCTTTTTCGCTCGAGGTTTTTTTTCTCCTCCTCTGTGCTGGTTTCCACATTTATATTGGAGGCAAGGCCTTTCTTTTCGGTGTTTTTCTAGTGTTCCATCGCACATGTCTGTCTCCCTTATTGTTCAATTCTAGGCTTTCCTCTTTTCTATTTAGTGATGGATTCTGTATCATGTAGCGAATCGTATAAGTAAAGTGGTCTATCATTTCGTCCCTAGAATCCCAAAGATAATTCCGTCATGACTAGAAAACCAGAACCATTTGGGCCCGCATTCAAAGAATTACACGCAACCAAAATTCCCACCTAGCTAATGAAAATCGCCCTGTCCCAGAAAATAAAAGTCACTCGGAACTGAAAATCCCCTCAGCGACACACATCACTCGACCGCCAACTTTCCAGTGACTCGAATGCCACCGCCGACGGCCGGCTCACTCTCGAAATCTCCTTCTTCCAAAGCAAGCCTCCCGTTGCCATCGTCACTTAGCAAATACCTCCGGTGCCACGGCCCGACAAACATGCCCTCGGGGTCCGCCCCGTCCCTGACCTTGCGCCACTGCGCAAAGTCGTCGCCATACCACTCCGCGAACTCAGGCTGCGTCACGGAAAAGGTCTTGGCCCAGTGGGGCTTGCCCCCGAGGTCGCGCATCAGCCACTCGAAGCCCTGGTTATAGCGCTCCGTCGCGCCGTGCGGCGGGTCCTTGTGATACGGCCTGTACATGAGGGCGTTGAGATACAGCGATGGGCCGTCGGCCGCCGTGGGGTCTAGCCACGGCCTGGTCCCGGTGTCGGCGCTCGTCCTCACCGTGGTGTCGCTAACGCGCACCTCGACGGGGCTGTGCACCCACAGGCCCTGGGCGCTGTAGGGGATCTTGTGGTCGACGTACCCGGGGTCGCCGGGCTGGAGGTTCTGCAGCCACGCGCCGAGGCGGCGCAGGGCTTCGGGGCCCTTGTGCAGCGGGATCGCCCACTCGTTGACGAACTGGCTGTACAGGCAGTTCATCAGGAACGCCTTGCGGCTGGGCTGCACGGCGGCGATCTTGGTTTTCTCCCCGTTCCCGAAGCCGTACTGCATCCCGAAGACGAACCACTCGATCCAGGGCGTGATGCGCGGCAACCAGCGCGCCAGAGCGAGCAAATTGTGGTAAACTACGTAGCCCAGCCAGCTGTCGTAGTAGCTCGTCGGCGGGTCGCGGTGCTTCACGGTACCCGACGCTAGCTGTGCTTGCGTTACAACGTTGGCCTTCCAGACGACGGTGCGGCGCATGTAGGGGAACCACCACACGCGCACAAAGTCGGCCTGCTTCCAGAGGGTGTTGCCGGCCTCCCACTGGTCGAAGACGCGCGTATCGGCATCGATGGCCTGGTCCCAGGCCAGGGAAAAGGCCGGGACGGCCTTGAAGGTGGCCTCGACGACGATGCCCAGGGCGCCGAGGGAGAGCAGGGCGGCACGGAATAGGTCCGGGTTGGAGCTAGGCGAGCAGGCATGAGTGCGGCCGTCGGCGAGGGTTACCTTGAGGGCGGTGATGCTCTCGCTCACTAGGCCGTGGAACAGACTGCTGCCGTGGGTGCCGGTGCTAATGGCTCCGGCGATACTCTGCTCGTTGATGCTGCCAAGGCTGGGCATGGCGAGGCCGACGCGGTCAAGGGCCTCGCTGAGGTCGAAGAGGCGGATGCCGGCCTGCAGGACGCACACGCCCGTATCCGGGTCGATGGAGAGGATTTTGTTGAAGTTGTCCAGGTTGACAAGCCAGGCGGAGGTGCAGGTTAAATCCGAGGGCGAGTGGCCGGAGCCTGTGGTGGTGATGCGGCGGCGGCATTTCCGGGCGAGGTTGATGATCTTCTCGATCTCGGCCTGCGATTGCGGTTGGATAAAGAGCTCAGGTACGCTGCTGTATGTGCGCGCCCAGGTGCGGTGCGTGTATGATGTCGCGGCGCGAAACGGGATCCCGTCGTCGACTTCAATCTGCTCCCGGACGTGGGCCGGGAGGGATTTCAGGTCGGCCATTGTACCTATCGATCCTTTGTCGCAGCTGGCAGGTGGAAGTTGTCCAAGTCGGCCGGCAAAACGCCCAAGGCGCCATCAGGGGGCTAAGTCGTTGCGACTGTGGGGATGTCGATTATCAGATGCGGGGCAGGCTTGGCGATCTAATCACAGATCGTGGCGCCGGCGTGGTGATTCGGTGTAAGGTCAACCATTTGATTGGTGGGATTCTCTGATCCCCTGAGGGTTCATCAACTACATCTTGAAGCAAAGATATTAGTGTGTTAAAATATCCGGTAATTGAACAAGCCTCGAGATAGTCACCACCTCAGAGGCTCCCTGCTTGAAGGTTGGTTGATGAAGACAGGCACTCATTGTTTGGCGTGCAGATTGAGAATTGGACAATAAGGTAGGCAGCTCAAACAATAAGACAATAGTAAGGTTGGTTGAGCTTAACAATAGTAGTTTCAAAAGGCCAACGGGTGAATTTCTTGGTGTTCTAGCAATGCTCATCCTAGCCACCTCGGGTAAAGCCTTTTTAAAGTCGACTGACCACAAGTTACCCCTGGATCAGCTAGCTACCAAGACCTCAAACGGTAGAGAAGACTGGGATAGCCTAACTGCAAAGCTGGGGACCTAGTTTCGGTTTCGAGTTCGGGGGCGCTCCTTAGGGGGCCCAAGGAATCCACGTCAAGGGGTGTGCCTTCCATCTTGGTCAACTCCCCGCGTCCACTCATCCGATCTTATTTTGCTACTTTCAAAGCACAGCTGCCACCGGACGCTCTGCACAACCTTTCACCCTTCTTGTTCTTCACCAGCAGCCGTTCCATTCTTAGGCTGGCCGCCCCGCGGAACACGCCGGAGTCATCGACACATCCACAACACGTCCAGAACACGTACATACACGGGTCGCCACGTTGGCGCTACCTTTTTATCTCTCTGTTATCTTTCTCTCATTTCCTCCCACTCCCCCCTCATGGGCGTACACATCCGCAATCGCGATCGCGGCTAATGGGCTCTTGCACATAACCACACACACGGGATATTGATATCATATCATCTTCCAAGTGTGTTGTTCTGGAGCAGCATGTTCTATAGCCACGAGAGTAAGTATTATCCCTCAAGCCGTTGTTAGGGGGTCCGAAGTGCTAACCACCACCAAGTCCTCACCAGCCAGCAGTATGGCGTTGCCACTGTATGGTAAGTAGCTGGATTGATCAAAGTACACATGTCTCTGATGTGTTTTTTTACTAACAGTACAGGCTGGTCTCCACGATCGGTACCAGAACGACAAACCGCAAGATATCGCGTAGAGCAATACAGGAAGTAGATGTACAGAAAGCATGCGAGACCATCCTCCAGCCCGGTGCTCCCATCGCCCTCCGGCTCCAGGGCAGCCTGCTCTACGGCGTCTCGAGGGTCTTCTCTCAGCAGTGCTCCTACGTTCTCACAGACGCTGAGAGGATACAGGCTCACATGAGGGCCTTCTATAACAGCCTGGACATTGGAACAAACACCACAAACCCTCTCGCAGGGAGATCAAAGTAGGACTACTCTGTAATTCTAAAGAACCAACTTTCTTGCCATTATACTCACTCGAAGCAGGCGCAACCAGTTGGTTCTGCCCGACGATCCGAATTTCGACCTCAACACGCGTCTTCCAGCTTTCCATTTCGACGAAGACGGCAACATCATTCTTCCCGAAGAAAGTCAGGCCTCACGCAAGACGTCCTCTCAAATGTCACCTTTCTCGCGGGACAGCCTGAATTCTCCAGGCATTGGTGGCTCCTTCCTTGATGGTTTCGGACTACCCGCATCGCACTCTTCTCAGATGCATTCACTTCTGGACCCACCGGGTACCATAGAGAAGTACAGGCATGATGACCAAATTATGCCCGTGGAAGAAGATAACAGCATGGCAGTTGACCACTGGGGAGTCGAATTCGATGCCGAAGGGAATGCCATGCCAGTTTTTGATGAGCCGGACCTCCCGCAACTGCCACCTCCCGCAGGAGCTGGACAAGCTGCAAGTGTGGTGGTCCACGAGGGCGGGCGCCACCCGTTTTCTGATGATCAGGACAACATGATGATGAACATGGACGAGCCCATTTTACCTGAAGCCGATGCCTTTGCCCCGCGCCCACAAGACCAGAGACAGGTGGAAGAAGAAGAAGATTCGATCGAGGTGGAGATGAGTTCCGACCAGGTTGCTATGCCCGCGCAAAGACAAAGACAGCGACGCCGCGCCTTGCTGGCACCCGACCGAGAAACCAAAATCAGCCGCATTGAGATGAGATCTTGGAGCAACGACTACCTTGAAATCACCGCGCGAGAGCGGGAACGCAAGAATCGCCGTGTAGTCACAGTTTCTGATGCCAAAAACAACGCCTACAAGTTGATATTTGGTCGCGGCCTTGGAGACAGTGGATTTCCCATTGGCATTCTGGGCCTCTCCAGTCCTCTCGCCGATCTTTTCACAGGCAACAAACTCAGAGCGCTCCTACTTGGCAAGGACGTCGAGGAAGTCACTGAGGCTCCCCGGGGCCGTCGCCGCTCAGCATTTGAAGCCCTGGAGCTAGAGGAGGATGACAACGAGCGCCGAGTCCGACCTCGCCTGGAGAATGATTCCTCCCACCTAGGCCAAGGCCAAATAATCGACGATGAACTCCTTCCTCTCCTCAACGAGGAAGTCGAAGTAGGAAGAGAAGCTGGGTTGCTCCCGGATGATAACATCCCCTCCGATGTCCCTTGGAACCGACCCTCCTCTCAGATCCCGAGCTCCTCCGTCAAAGGTGGCAGGCACGCTCAAGGCTCCGGCCGCCGGGTCAGTGCCAGCCCCCTTCATGGCCGCGGCAGTCAGCTTCACGACATTGAGCGCTTTAGCGGCCAGCTGCATTTCGGCTCCGACGACTTCGGCTCCGCGCAGTCGGGGGCACACACGTTCTCAGACCCGCTCGAAGAGGGCTTCCTGTCGCAGGTGGAAGCCCGAACCTCGCAGGTGATGCGCGACGCCCTCGACCGGGAGGGTAGCAACTTCTTGAACTTTATGGAGCGCGTAGCAGAGGAAAAGGGTGAGATGCGTGAAGATGATGGCGACCGTCAGTGGGTCAAGTTTGACGAGCTGTTCGAGCGGTCCGACCAGAAACGGGTCGTCGTCGCCCAGGCCTTCTACCACGTTCTCTCGCTCGCGACGAAAAACGTCATCAAGGTCAAGCAAGAGGGTCAGAACTCTCGTCCGTTTGGCACTATTCACATTGGCATCGAGTCTGCGGCCGAAGCGGCGGGAGGAGCCGAGTTTGTGGTGGATGATGATATGGATGAGCTTGCTTAACCGCCCGCCTCGACTACACAATGCTCCGAACTTTCTTCCATGTCGGTGATACCCAGGGTTGGGATGGATATTTGGGGTAGTGAAGTATCGAGCCCCCAGGGGCTTCAGATCTTGTGGGTTTTTCTTTTCTTCTCCAGCATTCGCGGCCATCAGGAGTTGGATGCAATGCTGGACATGTCGATATATCAAGCCTTTTATCAAGCCGGGGCGACAAGGGCTGGATTTCTTCACATTCTCAATGACTGGCCATATCGAAAGAGATAGATATCCTGGAAGACAGGCTATAACTCTCGAAATGGGCAACAGTTGCAAGATACATACAGGTTCGTTGACGAGGATGATACGTAGTGCGCGCGGAACGGATAGCATTGAGCAAGAGACTCGATAGATAATTAATTAAAATTCGTTTCCACTGGGTTGAATCCATGGATCATTGATAGCAAGTAAAAAGCTGCGTTTACGCTCGTAAAGCATTAGTCATACATATCTTCATCATCCATGACACCTTCTCGGTCAGGGAAGGTCATGTAGTCTGTATCGACTTCTGCCTCGCCCATTACCTGTTTCCAGGCTTCATGAACAGGCTCCAGCGTTGAGTCGTCAAACAGAAGAGACAGTGAGGCATCGGGGAAGTTGAATATTGAACCATCAGGTCGACTCGCCACAGAACCTCTGCCATGCTCATGGTACATTTGGAACAGGCTAAGAGGTATGTGATCGGCGTCGATGGCTTCGGACAAGAGCTGCAAGGACTGGGCGAGGATTTCCTTGGCATCAGGCGTTGTCGAGGTTGTCAGATATAGAATGCCTTTTGATTTCTCATGTTAGCTTTTGTCCTAAATCGGTGAAGTGGTAAAATGCTGGTTGAGTATGAGGTACGTCAGATAGTCAAGTGATATCGTCAACGCCGAAGCTCGGACAATGTAGATAAGTTTGGTAATGGAGATCATCATGGAATTCAGGGGTGTAGAAAAGAGGATGTGTAACTTACTCTGACCAACTGGGCATTCTCCCGTGTCACTAGAGTGAGCAAACGCATAGACAGGATAATCATATGCCTTCCCAGATGTTGTCATCAACGAGCCTGCTGGGAAAGTGATGACTGCAACAGCGGGCAAGGGTGCTCCTTCAACCAGGGCCTCGAACAATGATTTCAGCGGCGAACCAACAATGGCAGCCAGCCTACTAACACCATTTCCAACTTCGGCATTTTTGTCGTTGCGCACCAGCATCCGCGTCTTCACCGTGTCACCGCTTGTTAGGCGCAACTCGATGCTATCGCCGCTCATCTCCATCTCCCGAATGCCGGTTGCGAGCATGTATACAGCACCGCCAACGGCACCGGCTCGACATGCTACCTGAGCAACTTCCGAAATACCGCCCCACTTGGGGTAAACGGCGGCGAAACCGGGTCCGAACACACCCATGGATGTTAGGTGCCGATAGATAGTCGAGAGGCCGTCTCTCGTAGTGATCAGACCGTCGAGCGAGAGTGTTAGGGCGAGGATATACGTTTGCAACTCTGCATCCATCTTGAACTCATTTTTCAAGAAGTCGGCGAGTGGGCCATCTGCATACGGCTGCCAGGTTTCCAACTGCTGCTCGCTGTCGTAGCCCAAAACGAACTTGAGAAACTTCATTAGTCCGCGCTTTGCCTTGGTCGGGATGGCCGTGGTAAAGAAGACATCTTCGCGGGTCGAAGGGATGCGAACGAGTGAGGGCTTCTGGCTAGAGCGAGTTGTTGGCTTGAAGATGTAAAACGACCCAACAGCTAAGAACTCTACGTGGCGGTATGCCCGAGATGATACCAGCTGTGAAAGCAGCTTCGACCGGGCGTGGATCACCTGCGGAGAGAGCGCCAGGGTGTATGCGCGAGGAAATGAGAGGCCAGTGTTGCCATCGGGTTTTGTTATCGAAGCAGACTTGAAGGTTCCCCTGTCGTTATCGGTAGCAGCAGTGATGCTCGAGGCCCACGTCTCTGCCTCCTGCAAGCTGAATGCAGCGTCGGCGCCGCCGTAGTAGTTGTTTGGGTCGATATGAAGGATGCTTTTGCCAGACCGGGAGAGAGATCTTGAAAGCGGAGCGAAACCAAGTCAGTCAGAATGGCGCCCAAGGGCGGGAGACTGCAAAAATGCATCTTACAAAGCAAGCAGCGACTGCTGCAAACCGGTACCGCAGATGACGACATCCCAGAGGTGTCGCCTAAAGAGTCCATGGCTACATGGAACTGACACTCTGTGGCAGCCGGAAAGCCCAGGGGATCGGGTGCTTTGCTGAGTTGTGGTGAAAAAAGTAGCTGGGGGAGATGGTGACAG
>JAUKUA010000013.1:0-24315 GCA_030549175.1 Lasiosphaeris hirsuta
TCTCACACGTCTACTTCGATCTGCAACCTTACAGCTGCACCTTTTACGGGTGCGCCCAAGCCTACAAGATGTACGGCACAAAGGAATAATGGGTTCGACACGAGCAGGACCACCACCGAACCCCAATGACCATCTGGCAGCAGCAGGAATGCCCCTTGTGTGGATGCCCGTACGGGGAGACAACGGCCGCAGACTGGAAGGACCACATAGCCCACCACCTCGAACAATTCGCACTTCTGGTCATCCGAGTGGGGGAACAGGAGGTCTCGGCAGACCAGGAGCCCGATGGTCAGGACGCATCGAGCATTTCCTACGGTACGGCGAAAAGCGATAGCAGTCTTCTCAGCAGCGACGACGACGACGGCGACGACGGCGTGGCTAGCCTTGACTACTATAGCAGTGGGAAACGCCACCATGGCCGATCATCTGAGCATTTGTGGGAAGCCAAGATCACAAAATATTTAGCCCTGCAGCTTGAGGATCGCTCCGAGCCGGCCTGGCTCGACGTCCCGAAATGCAGCCCAGGGTTTGTAGGTCGCCAGGGTGATTTGCGACGGCTGAGAGAGTGCCTCGCCCAGCCCGGACACATCTGCGTCGTCGGCGGCCGCGAGGGGTGGGCAAGACGGCCACGGTGGTTGAACACGTCAGACGCTCCGAGCCAGCCAGCGCCGTCATCTGGCTCGGGGCCGGGAGCACGTCAGACAGTCTCATCGACAGGTACAATTCCATCGGGAGGCGCCTCTTTGGACTTGGGCAGCCCGAAGACGGCAGACCGGGGGACGCCCTCGGCCTCATGCTGGCAGTCAGAGGAAAGCTGGAGTGCTGGGACAAGCGGTGGATTCTGATTTTCGACAACGTCGACGCTTGGCAAGACATATCCCGGTACGTCCCCCGCGGGCTACCTCGGATGGCCGGGTCCATCCTGATCACCACACGGCGGCCGCCGCTCATCCGGGAGACTCGAGCACTGCAGCGCGTCTTGTACCGCATACAGCTGGAGCCCATGACGCCGGAAGAAGGAGGCCGGCTCCTTCTCCGCTCCGCCGGCTCCATCGGCCCGGGCGTGGCACCGCATGATTCCTGTCACGCCGACGCCAAGGTAGCCATCCAGCTAGCCGAGCTCGTAGGGAGACTGCCACTGGCGCTGGTCATGATGGGTAGCTACGTGAAAGCACGCCAAGTCACCCTGGCCGGCTTCCTCGAGATGTGGGAGGAGAAATCCGAGCAGGCGAAGCGGCGTCGACGGGTTCCCGAAGCTACAAGTTCTTGTATCGGCCGGCTATGGGACATGAGCATCAGCGAACTCCGGTCCCGGCTAAAGACCTACTAGAGGTGATGGCCTTCCTCGACCCGGAAAGGATCCAAAGGGACTTGCTGGCGGATGCCGAGGCGGCCGCTATCACGTGCAGGGGCATGATCGGCCTCCTGAGCCGGTGGGGGCTCATCGAGGTGAGCAGAGACGACGGTGGCGGCATCGAGGCATACCGGATGCACAGGCAGCTGCAACGCAACGTGGTGCTCGACGACGTGGTGCTCGACGTGGACGACGTGGTGCTCGACGTGGACGACGACGGGCTCCGATTCGGCCGTGCCATGAAGGGGGCCACGCTGTTGATCCGGAAGCGCTTCCCCGGATCGCCAGCCACCCAGGCCCCGGCGCCGCAGAACTGGCCGGCTTGCAAGGAATACATGCCGCATGTGATCCATCTGCGCCAGGCATATCAAGGCGCTCTGGAGAATGCGCCGTCGTTTGAGCGGACCAGAGAGCTAGCGGGCCTGTTCTACGACGCGGGATTTTACGTGTGGGACAGCCAGGCATTCGCCGTGCAGGACGGGCTGGCCTTTCTCGACGCGGCAGAGAAGGTGCTGGACGACCTGGGACTGGACGGCGGCGGCGAGGCGGCGCGGCGAGCGGATATCCACTGCATTTCCGGGCTGCTACAAAACGCCGCGGGATGCCGACAGCGCCCTGACAGCCTCCAGAGGCTGGAGAAGGCTCTCGACATCCGCAAGCACGTCTACGAGACGCACGCGTACAACATGGTGCACGACGTGCTGCTTCGGAACGCCGCCGTGGATTACGCCATCTCGCTCCTCAACCACTACCGTTTCGACGAGGCCGAAACCGTCCTGAACGGCTGTCTCGAACGTTACCGCATCTGGGGGGGCAGAGAGCGAAATCCCGTTTGAGTATTCCAAGTACTACTACAATATGGGCATTGTCCGCATGTGGCAACAAGAGATGGACGAGGCGATTCAGTTCCTGCGACGCTCGGCAGCGCTGGTCGAAGCGGCTTTTGGCAAGAGAGGCCAGTACTGGGACAACTTGTTTATGCTGGCGTGCTGCTTCCATCAATCCGGCGCGGCGCAAACGTCCCTCGACACGCACCTCGAGATCCTGCAGGCGAAGCTGGATCTTTTGGGGAAACACACCAAGAGCACCCTTCTCAGCATGTACGCTGTTGGCACCGTGTACGCCAGCCTCGGCGACACGCCGACCACCATGTAAGTCTGTTCCACCACCCAGTGCGTGTGCTCCATTTTCTGACTTGTCTGGGCAGAAGTTTTTTGGAGCTGTGCATCGAGACTGCCACGGCGTCAAGCTGGGCCGGGGAAGCGCTCGGCCGAGCCCAGTATAGCCTTTCGCGCCTCTACAAACACCATGGCGTGGAGGAGGCGGATCACCTCGAGCGAGTCTCGAGGGCGACGCTCGAGAGATACGCCGACTATGTTTCTGACTGGGTTACTGGTGTCCAAGACCCGGCTATCCTATATGACGACCTGCAGCCAACGGACGAGGTCGCTTCACGGGATCGCGGCTGTTGGAGCTGTTATGGGCTCGCCGGCGTGGAGAGAGTGGGGAGAGAGGTTCTCGGACCTTGGGCGGCGCGGCTTTCGGACACGTAGAGCTGCAAGGGAATGCTCATTGAGAAGCGCTCACCATGTCATTTTATCTCTTAGTATTATCAGAGTTTGGCCTGTCACTGCGCCAAGCCCCCGCGACCAACGCGACCAGTGGTGCTGTGGTCCCTTCCGCTCACGAGCCGGGACCCGGGCAGATCTCGGAAAACAGAGGCGCTTCAATATCATGTGCAAACCCCGACACCCCGTCTTAATCACGATAAAATACTCAACTATACTTGTATGATATCAAATCGCCAACAGCAGGCATCCTAACCACTTGTAAAACCATAGTAGTTCTTCTGCTCTCTCCCCCCCCCCCCCCCCCCCCCCCCCCCCCCCCCCCCCCCCCCCCCCCCCACCCCCCCCCCCCCCCCCCCCCCCCCCCCCCCCCCCCCCCCCCCCCCCCCCCCCCCCCCCCCCCCCCCCCCCCCCCCCCCCCCCCCCCCCCCCCCCCCCCCCCCCCCCCCCCCCCCCCCCCCCCCCCCCCCCCCCCCCCCCCCCCCCCCCCCCCCCCCCCCCCCCCCCCCCCCCCCCCCCCCCCCCCCCCCCCCCCCCCCCCCCCCCCCCCCCCCCCCCCCCCCCCCCCCCCCCCCCCCCCCCCCCCCCCCCCCCCCCCTCCGAAACCTTTAACCTTTGGGCCCTGATCCACAACTTGCACGGCTTGCAGGTTCAGTCACCAAAAAGTGGCTCACTTTTGCCAAGCCAGAATTTATCGATATAACTATGCCTGTTTTAGTACTAAAATTTGACCACAGCCACATCCATCGATTTTGTACCCCTGCTCTTCAAGTACCCCTAATGCAACGCGCAGATCGCACCAAATACGGTAATAGCAACCTGAAAATCAACGCTGCAAGCCGTGCAAACCTGCAAGCCAACTTTGGCTTGCGAGATCCAACACGGCTTGCAGGTTTTGGATTTTTAGGGCCCACCCACTATAGCTATAGCGGCCTATAGCGCATCACCTCGCTGAAGCCCGCTGTAATTATAGAGCCTCGCCTATGCGCACACAACCCTAACCCTCACCTTCAGCTTCGCATAGGCAACGGTACATCCAGACAGACCCACCTACCTGAATGTCACTTTTTTGCACTGATCTGCAAGTTGTGGATCAGGGCCTTGGCCTTTCATAGCTACCCGAACCACTGCCATTTTCACATTCTCTCCCAACCCCTTGATCCGCATATATATGAGCATAGCCTTATGGTCGACTTATCGCATCTGCCCAATCCCCGACAGGTTTCCATCGTTTTAAAAAGAGAAAACGGCCGCCGGTGCGAAATAAAAACCTACCCAACTGCACCATTGCCGAGGCGATGCTTTCGAGGGCGCGGGTTCGGCATGCGCGAACGGCTTCGCGGCTAATAACACCGTTCAGACGGTGTCCAAACCAAATGGTGTACAGGGTTGTTCCAGAAGCGAACGACATGATGATATAAGGGCATCCGATCTCGTTTCTGAGGTCGGGGAGAAGTCCAAGACATCGGGCAGAGGGATAGTAGCCTCGCACCTCAGGAGGCGCATTGTATCAGCCTCGGAGGCCAGGGCTAAAGTAGACAGCTCGTCCCATTTGTCCGCCGTGCCATTGATGTGGATTTTCGCAACCCAGCGAAGGTCGACATCGAAAGTCGAGGGGAAAAGCACGTGGCAAGAGTCATACACAGGCTCACCGACCGGGGGGGGGCTTCGTTTTTATGGCGGTATGGGTGCGCTGTAGAATAGCCGTTGCGACCAGTGACAGCTGCTCTCTGTTGATAGTCGAGAGAACTGCAGAGAGCAATTCTGAATTTTCGTCATTGTCGGCAGAGTCGCGAAGACGGAGGCTGCTCGATATTTTGTTGTGCCATTTCTGGTCTGTAGGGCAGGGCGAGTGTGCGTTGGATGTCTCTGCCAAACGCCGCTACGTGGGATCGTCTCGTCACCTATTCCGATACAAACTTTCACACATTAGCCAACTGGGTAGTTAAGTTTCTCGACATTTTCATCAGGCCGTTTCCAAGGTCTTCCTCGAGACCCCACCAGCAACTTGGTGACGAGGGAAGGCGCAAATTACTCGTCGATCAAGAGAAAATGTTGGGCCGCTACCAAATTCCTCATTTCCATTCTAAAGCATCATCCTATCCGCAAACACGATTCGCAGTCAGAGCGAGCGCACGCCAAAATAAAACACGGCAGACAAGCCAAGCTAGTACCGCCACAATGCCTCTCTGCTCAAAGTGGAGAAGGAGCATCTAGAAGACTGCTCTCTGCGCTGTAGAAGCCGCCAAGTGAAGAGACCAATGGCCAATGGTTGGCCCATCGTGGCGGGGTGCATCAAAACGGCACAAAACACGTGAGTGGCTGCATGAGGAGCTGAAACTCGAAAGGCCTCAGCATCTCGATTTTGCAATTTCATTCCTGCCCAAGCCTGGCACCCACCGCTGGTCGGGTGTTGACATTGAACCCGACGAAAGCGACACCCCCGGCGCTTTTCGCTCTTGGCGACACACGCGAGATGAGCGCCGGGGAATGGAGCCGCAAGGTATTCCGGCTGCGCAGGCTGCCGGACCATGTGTGCACCCCCGCGGCAGTTGCGAGCCTCCTCAGCAGCGTTCTAGCGCTCCCCGACGGCCATGTCGTTGTCCACTCGGTCGCCCGTGCCGCCGAGATCTTCGAGGTGCCGTCCAGAACAGCCACTCTCCAGATGAAGAGCGTCCCGGCCTGTCTCCAGGGGGGCCTCGCCGACAACGAGTGGTCCCTTCCGCTCGCGGACCAAGGCTCGAACACGGCCGACGTGCTGGTCCTCGACATCCACTTTGAGGGCATCACGGTGCTGCACGACCCAGCCCCGGGCAAGCATCGCGCTGATTGCATCGCCATCTCGGGCTTGGCGAGTCACCCGTTCGGGTCCTGGCAGCCCCGCGGCAAGGACAAGTCGTTCATGTGGATTCGGGATGCCATCCCGCCGTCCCTCCCCGGCGTCCGGACCGTTGTCTACGGTTACGGCTCCAAGCTACGGGATAGTGCGTCGTTTCAGTCCATCAACGACATCGCGCGAACCCTCATCTTGCATCTCAAAACCGGAGGCTGGAACCTTCCTTCCTCCAAGCCGATCGTCTTCCTCGCTCACAGCCTCGGCGGCATAGTGCTCAAGGAGGCCATAGTCCAGATGGCCGACCGCGACGAATCCGTCTCGGGCATTCTCGCCAACGTCCGGGGGGCCGTCATGTTCGGCGTCCCCAGCCTTGGCATGGAGCAGTCGCATCTCATCGCCATGGTTGAAGGCCAGGCGAACCAGTCGCTCGTGGAGGACCTATCTCGATATGGCAGCAACTATGTACAGCAGCTTCATACGCAGTTCGAGGGACTGTCCTTTCTGAGAAAGGCACGGCTTCTCTGGGCGTACGAGACAGAACAGTCGCCAACCGTGGTCCAACGTCCAGATGGGTCGTGGGACAGGTCTGGCCCCCGGACGGTTCTGGTCAACCCTGCTTCCGCCACGTCCAATTACTACCTGAAAAAGAAGTCCATCACCATTCCTATCGACAAAGATCATTCCGGCATGGTCAAGTTCACCAGGGGTGACGTCCACCTTGGCATCATCACGGCCTCGATTGCCGAAATCTGTTCCACCACTCACCTCAACGACCAAGCCGGGTCAGCGGGGCTTGATGCAGCCATCCCGAGGGGTCATCAGGGCCCTCGGGTCGCGAACCAAGCGCGGAACGACAAAGATGAGATCGATTCTGCGGCAATGGAAGAGCTCGTCAGGGTCTCTTCCGCTGTCGAAGAGATGCATAGCAGTATCTTCTCCCCAGAACTTGACTTCCGCGTCGGCAGTATCGAAGACCCGTTCCAAAATACCTTCAATTGGGTTTTCGATCATCTCACGGTGCCATTCTCCAAGTGGCTCCAAGAAGGCTCCGGGCTCTTCTGGATCCACGGCAAGCCCGGTTCCGGCAAGTCAACGCTGATGAAACACATCTTCCAGAGCCCGCAAACCTGGCAGCTCCTGCACAACTGGCAGGGCGACGCTCTGGAGATAGCCGCTGGCTTTTTCTTCCACTACCGCGGCTCAACCATCCAAAAGTCCTTCGAGGGCGTCCTCCGCAGTCTTGTTATTCAAATCCTGGCTCCTCTCTGGGGCTCGTTCCGCAAGAAGGTCGAGCCACGTGTGAGAAAATTTGAGTCGGCAAGGCAGTCTCTGTCGGCACTGCGACAAAAGCTCACGGGGCTCCAGGAGGATTTGGCAAGCATTACGAGGGGTTTAGCAAGCATTACGAAGCAGCTATCGAGGGTCGCTGATGATTTGTCTGACGTCATAGATCGTCTGAGGGTGGCCTCCGAGGTTACAATGACGCCGCTTCAAGATCAAAAGGAAGCCCTCAGAGCCCAACAACATGACCTGCAGAGAAGAAAAGGGCAGCTCCAGGATCAAGAAGGTGATATCCACGACAAGACACACGATCTACTTCGAAAGGAGACAGATCTAAAGTACGCTTTGGCCAAGCTGGTGCGCGATGCCAACCAACACGTCGCCGCACCGGAGACAATGTTCCTCAAGCATGTCGCCACGGTGTTTCAGAGTGGCGACGACCGGCTGATACCCAAGCTTGAGAGAGTGCTGCGCCACGTATTAGATCAAAATACCATCAAGATGGATCTCGTCCTGTTCTTCGATGCCCTGGACGAGTTTGACGGCCACCCCGACATGATCAGTCGGTTCATGAAGAGTCTTTTATCAACCAACTCGACAAGCTCAGGAGCAAGAGTCAAGGTTTGCCTCTCGAGCCGGCCTTGGGAGTCCTTCAAGGTCCAGTTTTCGCCTTATCCGAGCTTTGCTTTACAAGACCACACCAAACGCGACGTCGAGGCATACGTCGTCGGGACATTAGCCGCGCCGTCGGTCTCCAATCAAGCCATCTTGAAGCTTGCCACGCACATCATTGAGAGAGCAAACGGTGTCTTTCTCTGGGTCAAGCTTGCGCTTAGGCTACTCCTCGAAACCGCTGCCAAAGCATCCGAGGGACTGGGATTATCAGATATTTTGGAACAAAAGCTCAGAGAACTCCCCGGCGACCTCTTTGAGTTCTACGAGCTTATCGTGGAGAGAATCGGTGAGCAGAATCGCCGACGCACATTTGCCCTCCTCGAGCTTCTTATCCGTGATGACAGCCCCTGGGCCGAGGCGGACACGATACGAGACGCCGTTCTGCTCTCGGAATGTACTACTGTCGACGATGCCGTCCAGACACTTGTTGAGATGAAGCATTCCATCACAGATGGAGAAGCTTGGAAATACGACAATGTCAGGAGCGACATTCACACCTGGAGCGGAGGCTTGGTGGAGATCCGACGGCAGGACGGCCGCCCGCGACTACAGCTCATGCACCAGACGGTGCTGGAGTTTGTCATGGGACTTTGGTTCAAGAAGATGGTCGTGGGAGACATGGCCGCCATCCTTCAGGAGAACGGCCACACCTTTCACCTCAAGTACCTGATTTCTGCGCGGATCTTGAAAGTTCGCCGGTTGATGGCACAACTTGAAGCCAGCGAAGATGAGAGAGGCGAGGAGAGGGCCAAAGAGAGGCGGGAGGTTCAGCGGCTGGCGCACCATGCCGAACAGTCCGAATTGACGACGGGAAAGAGCCATTTCGAGTTTCTCTTGAACGCACCGCACGACAGATTACCCCTTTTCGAAGGCTACATAACCGGGCTGCCATGGAGCAAAGACTTTAACTTTGCGTCCTTCGCCGCCTCGTTCGGCCTCACGCTCTGCCTCCGGGACTGGATCGAGAGCGGCAACGACCGGCCAATCAAGTTTTTCGATCTTGAGACGCCGGCGTTGCCGCTCCTTAGCTTGCTCATATTCTACCCCGTGGGCGGGGTGTTCCACGAGCGGTACCTGATCGCGGCCCGGCTGCTGCTCGAGAACGGCTTCAAGCTCGCAAAGGACCCGGACTTCTTTCCTATGATTCTTGCAAAACTATGGGTAGCTAGGCTATCGGGGTCAAACCAACCCCTCGACCTAAGCGGAAACCCTTCGAGGGACCTAAAATCTGGGGGCCCCTCACCTCCAAGCCTAAAATGGCGCGTACTAGAGACACCTTACATCCCCACGTCCACCCTACTTTTCCTAGGGAACCTCGCGCTCACCCACAACCAAGACCCCAACATCGCCCTACCTGTGTTCACCGAAGGCTCCAACCTACACGAATGCCGGCCGCTACACATGGCCCCGCCCGCCCTAGCCCGGTCGCTAATCCAGCACGGCGCCGACGCGACGCTGCGGGACTCCAAGGGCCGCGCGCCCATCTCCTGGGCGTTGGAGTACCCGTTCGAGCTGCCCCAGAACATGCAGCTCGACTGCGCCCAGCGATACGAGATGTGCAGCATCCTGGTGCAGGCGGGGGGCGCCGTCGAGGACCTTCACATCTCGCACAAAGCCTTGGGCGATTCGATCGTCGAGTTTGAGGGGGCCGGCTATGACGTGGCCTTTCTTCGCGAGTTGACATTGCGCGCGGCCGACGATTTCCGCGCCCAGGTTGCGTCGCTGACTGAGGGGCTGGATGGTGGTGATATTGGAGGTGTCATGGGGCTCGATGAGCTTCGAGGGGTTGGCAACGCGGATACTACTGCAAACGGCAAGCAGAAGACGGAAGAGAAGCTTGGAGAGAGGAAGAAGAAGCGGAGGGGTAAACGGTGGTACGACAGAATCAGGTTTTGGGTAAAGGAGCGAAGGTGATAGTAATCACTGATAGGATTAGTTTGTGTTTTGGATGTTGCGTGTTGGGGTTTTGTCTAATTTTTCAAGTTCTATACCCGTCCGATGTTATTGGATATCTGTTTGTTTGATCATCTTTGCGTTTTCGACAACTCCTGCTAACCTAGGTAGCTAGGTACTCAAACCATTCCTCCAATAGCGGCAGTTGTGCGGTTACTGCTCCTTCACAGAGAGTACACAAACTCCTTTGCTCTGTATGGTGGCCGTTGAGAGCCTAGGATATCGATGGGCTGCCAACTATCATCAGCTACGCCGGAACCCGGCCGTCTGTGTCAACCGCCAGAGATGATCGGACACCCCGAGTCTCGAGGTTGCGCATGCCCCATCGTAGATGTCGAGCTTAAACCAAAATAAATCGTACTAAAATAGCCCAAAGTCTGAACCAACGCCACAAAACAAACACGGAGCTCGTCCAAACCATACGTCATCAAGTACTACTTTGTTGGGTCACAGTTTTTCTCAAAGGCAAAATGTACCACCATAATGCCTCTTGTACTACTCACCATTCTTCTCATTCTCCCTGTATTGTCATGTCTTGAGTTTCACGATAAGCTTCCTGTTATTTTCAAACGTATGGTATCTATCCTCATTCAAATCCAAGATAATATATACCCAGTTCTTCCGTCCAAGGTTTTTCAGCCCACTCTCATCTTAATTATAGAGAGCGTAACGGTGTACTATGCCGATTGTCACTTTCTACTATGCTCGCCATACATAACCTTACCAAAAAACCGTACAACCCTGAAAACGGCAGAAAAGGTACATCTAGAAACACTGCCGGCCTGGCAAAAGCCCTACCACTGCAAGGCCCGCATGCCAATTGAAACGCCGCGTCCGTACCGATTGCCTACCACTTCCGGGGCCGGCCTGCGATTCAATTGCGTACCAATCGAGCGATCTAACTGGGCACCAACTTGTACGACTTGATTTACCTACCACTTGCCCTGTAATTGCAAGGCCGACCTACGATTCAATGCCAAGGTACGAGTTAATGTAGGAAGGGCCAGAGGCAGAAGCACGCGTGCTAAGGCATCAGCCAGAGCGCCCGTAAGCCAGCCGGCCAGTCAACAGGATCAGGATCAGGAAGTTAGTCAACGACTAAACGAGGGTATCGCCACGCGCGGTCGCAGCACTGTACGTAAGTCTCGCGCGGCTTGTAGGGTCCCGCGGCAGGGCCCGCGGCAGGGCCCGCGGCAGGGCCCGTGGCAGGGTTAGTGGCAGGGCCAAGGGTGTATAATTATGGCGTTGATGGAGCTTTTGTTGTGTTTTTCGTGTATTTGAGCGATTTAAATCGCTGCAATAGTGTTGAATTGAGTATACAATTGAGTGCGACCGCTAGCCTTTACCGCCTTTTTTACTGGCGGCCGTTGACAGCTTTTGACAGCTTTGACAGGCCTTACCAGTTGTGTGGCCCAAGGCGGTGAGCCGAAAATGGAAGTACATAGTGGGAAGTGACAATCGGCATAGTGCACCGTTACGCTCTCTAATTATAATCTGGATGGTCAAACCACACGGACCGAAATAAACTTTCACATACCAGCTAACTATTGTGAGAAATGAGCTGCAAAGCGGTGAGCCCGTTTCGAGTCGACTCAAGCGACTCCCCAGCAACAGAAGTATCTTCTCTCCCAGATTACCAAGCTCGAGCAGGAAAAGACCCAGTTCAGATAGACAAGGAGGCTCTGTAGGCTAGGCTTAACGAAAGGAATCTTACCAATCGGGAAGCATTGGGGGTGACACGCACGCAAAGAAGCAAACTCTGGATATTGTGTGTATTGTGTGTGTGTGGAAAGAAAAGGACCTTTAAAGCCCTGCAAATCCTGCACAGATGGTGGCCTGACTAGTGGCCTCGCTTATTACCGTGGGCGCTAGTGGAGCGGCAACTTCCCCAGTGGGGAGGGGCACCTCCAACAGTAAGTAATTCTGCGCATTAAATGTTGGCGAAATGTGACAAGGCTTTGACACGCTGATTGCAGGGGGATCTGCCCAGTTGACTGTAATTGTGAAATCCTTCACCAGCTCCAACATCTTTTCCGTAACTACCCTTGAAGTCGTAAGATACTATTCGTTCCACCACTCCTTGCGAGTACTGCTCGTAAGGCCTGCCCAGCATGTCGAGGATGTGTTGTTGAATCAGACGGCCTTCGGCATCGTATACCTGTTTCTCCGTCCTCGTAATGTTGTGAGTCACCATTGACGTGAACAGTACGCCGCCGCCGTTGTCAGTGGTGTGCAAAAATGGGATGTCTCAGGCTGACGAATCGAAATGGTCAATTGTCCTTTACATTTTGTCCTTTACAATCTTGACTCTCTCGCAAATGTGTGGCATCTCGCGCTCCCCCGGGCGATCTGTGACCCAGAAGAGCTGGGGATACCCCAACGACAACTCACACACCACCCAGCCCGTCCACCCCGGTCCACCCACCAGCTCCTCCCCCGCACCCACTATTCCTTCAGCGCACCTATCGGCAGCTCTCTCAAACCTGATAGATCTGTCATTCCCGCCCTCGGCAATCTCGACCCTCTCCCACAGCCCAGTGTCAGCCCCACCACCACCACTACCACCACCACCACCATCACCACCATCACCATCACCACCATCACCATTGCTCGATAGTGTGAGCCCCCACTTCCGGCCCGTGTGCTGCGGGGCCCAGGACGTGAAGGCTATGCCGACCCCGGCCTCGACGTCGGCCACGTTGGCGCGAAGGAACTTGGGAGGGCCCTGGGTCAGCACGACCGCAGGGTTGGCGGCGCTATACTGCCGGAGATATAGACCGCCGAAGCGGCTCGCCGCTACGCTGCCGAGCGGCTCAGTCTTGAGAAAGAACTGCTTAGGTCCTAGCAGTGGCGGTGTAGGATCATTGGCCGCCATCGTGTGTTCAAGTAACAAAAGGTTGAAACAATGGTCTAATCGTATTTTTGGTATTGCGGATGGCGGTCGAAGTTGACGGACAATACCTGGTACTGGTCTAAGTAGGTCTTATACGTAACTAATAATACAGCAGTTGGAGCATCTGGTCTCCGACTTGCCACTTGTTCAATTGGCCGATTTTAGGCAGACACAGTTTCTTCCCTGCTAATTGGCTGCCAATGGGAGTTATCCAATCAGATCTACAAAACACCCTTCTGTCGCCGTGGCCAGCCAGTCCCTGCGTCATCTTTAGTTTTACGAAGAGATCTCTTTACAAAAAGAAACAATAACACCATGACTTTTAATCTGGCCGTAGACCAAGATGCATCCAAATTGTCTGGAGGGAGCGTGGTCTGCGGCTCACGAAAGTCCCAAATTTGGCTTTAAGATCTATGAAGCAAGTGGTCGGCAGGAGCTGAAATATAGGTGATGGGCTGGGCCATGGCGCGCTGTGGTGCTGCTTGCCCACATGCCTAAGAACCGGACCGAGACGGGACCATGTCGAGCTCAAGGGCGTATTTCGGCCACAGCGCCATACCCTCCTCGCGCCACGTGTCCGACTCGATGTGGTTGTTCACTGTATCGGGCGTCTGCGTCGCATTCCAGACCATGTTTACGGGCTTCTCCAACCTGTACCTGGGCCACACTGGCACATTCCGGGCTGTCTTGGGTCAGCGTCCCGAGTTCCAACCGGTGAACAGAGCAAAAGCTCACCCTCAACCGCATTCGGATCGCCGGCATACACGTAGGCGATGAGCTTGGCGGGTATCTGGTGAGATAACGCGAGATGGGCGGTCGAGCCGGCAGCAACCGGCGGGTTGTTGCCGTACAGGTTGTAGTCGCGCGGGTAGCGGAAGAAGTACGAGTACTCGGTCGAGTGGCCCGCGAAGCCGGGGCGACGGGCATCGTCCACGTCAACCGGGATCGACGTCGGCCACGTGTCGAACCTACATGGGTCAGTCTGATACTAATTGGCGGCTCCAAGCGGCTGCTAATTATTCTGCTACAAGACATGCCTGTATGAGTAAAACGGGATCCCGTGCTCGGCAAACGTTTTGGCAAACACCCGGCGGCCGTGAATCAGCGACCAGTCGCCCATGATGGCCGCGACCCGCCGGTACTGCGCGCCGCACTTCATGCCCGCCGCCTCCAGCCCGGCGCAGAACCGGGGGTCCGGCGTCGGCCACGCGTACGGCGGGCTCGGGCCGTCGGCAGGGTATGTGCGCAGGACGAGGTCGATGGTCTCGTCCCGCGCCAGGGGGAACAGCGCCTTGAGCGCCAGGCGGAGCTCCGCCTCGGTCTGGAGGCCGTTCTGCGTGCCGGCCGTCAGGGCCTCGGCGTACGCAAAACCCTCCTCGCTGTTGGTGCCCGCCAGGAGCGTCACGCCGTCGCGCGGGAACTCGCCCGCCAGCAGCTGGGCCGTCGGCGACTTGGTGATGAAGTCGTCGTCGATGGTCGGGTGCCAGGTAAACATGCCGCCGACCTGGTTGCTCCTCTCCCAGAGCGCCGCGGCCGGGATCCGGCGCACGCAGTCGAGCGAGCCCCCCGCGGTGTCCAGACAGCCCGTCATGTTGAGGAGCGAGCGGTAGTTGCCGACTTGGCGGTCGTCGTCGGCGCGCCACGTGTTCCCAATCCCAACCGACCCGCTGGTCATGATGCCGCCACGGAAAAGCCTGTCGGCGCTCTTGCCGCCGTAGGCAAGCAGCTGGTACGATACTGACTGGGCACCGGCCGATTGACCCCACAGCGTGATCTTGTCGGCGTCGCCGCCAAACGCGGCAATGTTTTCCTTGATCCACCAAAGGGCCTGGCGTTGGTCCTTGAGGCCGAGATTCGTAATGCCTGCCGCCTTGGCCTCCTTGCCGCCCGGGAAGCCGAGGAAGCCGACGCGGTAGTTGAGCGTCACGGCCATGATGGGCATACCCTGGGCCACGCTGGCCTGTACGATGTACGAGTAGTTGGAGTTGAAATCGGCGCCGAAGCCGTCGGCGAAGCCGCCGCCGTACAGCCAGACAGCCACGGGCAGCAGCTCTTCGCTGGCCTTGGCACCGCCCACACTGTCCCGCGACGGCCGGATGATGTTGAGGTTCAGGCAGTCCTCGGATATCCCCGTGACGTTGGTGACCTGCCCGGCGAGCTTGTCGACCGTGTAGCAGACGGCGCCGTTCCACTCGGCCGAACGCACACCATCCCACCGCTCGGCTAGCGGCTCGGGGTTTCTCAGCAGCCGAGATCGGGCAAAGGGGATGCCTAGGAAGTAGTCTTGATCGAACTCGGGAAGGTGGCGGCCTCGATACGTCCCGTTGCGGACTGTGACGGTTGGGCCGTTTTGGCAAGCCGCTAACCCGGCCAGGGCAACGAGGTCGAGCAGCAGCTTCATGTTGGCTCTGTTTCCTGAGAAACTCGGCCGCATCAGTCGAGTCGATAACGGGTCACCAACAACATCTTATGGCTGGAAGAGCCTTGCCGAGATTCCGGGTACCCGGCACGCCTATCCCGGGTATCTAAGCAAGGCAGAATCGGGGGCCTATGGGCTCACAACCGGCAACCAATCAACGAGCTGCGCTCCCGGGCCACAGATTGCACGGTTCTCTGGCGCTGCAGAGATACATCAGCTCCCCGCATTCCAGAAGGTATCCCCACCAAGAGAAATACGGGCCGTCCCTTTATCTATCCTCGAGGGCTATCTCATATCTCACCCTCACCCTCTTGTTAGCTTTGCTTTGCCAGCCTTCGCCATGGGGGTGCGCATCTCAAATTCCCCTTGACAATTTCACCCGTTCGTTCGCATCACATTATCTACATTTCCTCCTTTCTGCCGCCGCTTTGCCAGCTCGTAACATTACTCGGGGCTACCTCGGCTCACCAAAGTTCGACAATGCTGCTTGACGCTATTTCCGACCCGTCGGTACACCCGTGCGACCCAATGTGCATATCATCAGCTTGACGGGCATCTAGCAGATCTTAACCTCAAGTCTTCGGTTCCGACAGGGTCTAGTTAGTGCCAAGAACGCATCCTCTCCATTTTGGCCCTCGCTATCATTCACGCTCAATCTAAACTGGGCAACGGCAAAATAAAACCAAACTTGTAGCCGAGATTGCTCCTTGTACGGAGACTAAGAAGGGTGTGCTCGCACTCACCTGGGTAGGCGGATCCAAAAGCATCTTCTCATGTCGCATAAACCGGCATCATATGGGTATAAGAGTGGTCTAGCCCTGCAGGCAAGAGGAGTTCCTTTTGCCAAGGAGTGCGTCGGCAGCCTGGGAGCCTCGACAAAAGGGCCTTTCTCAATTCTGCCATCTCCAATCTCTTTGATATTTGTATAGTCCGCGAAAACAATCCTCACGCTTCTTTTCTTCTCTGCCAGAGACTGGTTCGGAATCAAGCAAACGGGAGAAGCCAGAATTTTCTCGGCAAAATTATCTTCTCTCCTATCTTCTCTCCTCCCGCAGTTCTCTTCCGCCTTCTCTTCTTTGTCTCTCGCCATCAGATTCCAGCCATACCCGGTGCCATGATGATGCGAGTCGGCGACAAGATCAAAGCCGACGATCTCTCGCACCTGCTGGCCCTATCAAAGAGATGGGACGGAACTCTGCGGACCTTTGGCGGGCCTAGCTGCGATACGTGCGGCAAGACTAGTCTTGACACTGGCAAGGAATTGAGCGAATGCAAGAGATGCATGCGTGACTTTTAGACTGGCGGTTGGTCCTGCAGCAAGGTTCGTATACCCCTGCTCCCTAAAATGGATCCCACGGTCTCTGGCTAGCAGTTTGTGTCTCTCAAGAGCTGCCAGAAGGCTCACCGGAAGCTGCACAACCAAGTGTCCCGGACTCAGGGAGCAAGCGATTGAAGGATTCCCACGGTGACGGCAGCAAAGACATATTCCCACCAGATGCATCACTAATAACGTGCCCGTTGAGTCGTTGACACCTATATGTCAATACCCTGCCTTCGCCTAAGACACCTGTTTCGCGTGATCTAATTCCATCCATATCAACTTCCCACTCGCTGCTCTGACCACTACTCCCTCTCTCTGCTGACTTGAGTGGCGCCCGGAGGAGGTCTATATCAAGGGAAGCCATATCAACCTCCCAAATCCCTGTTTGGTCCGTTCACCCGTGACATGTTTTCCCTCCCGATCTCTCATCCCAGAGACTGATGATGACTGTGGTTTTCTGTCTTCGTGCCCTCTGGGAGATACCCCCGCGGCTACTCTGGCTGCCGAGATGGCCAGATTGCTGATATAAGATTCCGCCAACACTGTCCAGATGTATCAGTCCGTTCTAAGGTCAAGGACCGCGATGTCTACGTCCGGTGACAAAACCGAAAAGACTTGCGACACGCTGCCGTCTTTGCTAAATACGACCATTGATGCGTGTCCCGCAAGTCATTCCCCTATAAGTTCTGTCGGCTGCCTTGTGATATCCACGCTCCTGATTTGCCCCAATGGTGTCTTGGCAATCGTGAATGTCGTATTGTCGCTAACCTTCATCTAATTTAGCTGTAAAACTTCGATCCCGTGGAAAATCCAATCCGGGCTGGAATGCGAATTGGTTCCCCCGAAGAATAATGCCTTTCACCCGTACGGTCTTTGTCTCCGCCTGATGACCAACCACGGACGCTGCGGGGAGATTGCCAGTGGCCAAGTTATATACAAGCGCAGGGCGTGCCCTACTTCTTGGGCTTCTCCTTCCTCGCCGGCGTTCACCACGACAATCGCAAAGTCAGCCATGGGGGTACAAGGAGATGTAAATAAGCGTCTCGTAAGCGTCACGTTATTATATCATTATACATGGGATCCCTTATTCGTTACATCACAGTGATCACACCCCGCTATTACATCCGCATCACAACAGCCCCGACACCGACAATCCCCACAACTAACACCCACCTCACACCCAACCTCGCCACCCCCGCCGTGGCCACGCCCGTCGTCGTACCGGGCGGCCCGCTCGTAGCCCCCGGCACCGTCGGCACCGTCGGGCCGGCGGTGATGGTGCCCGTCGGCAACGGCGCTATCCTCGTAGTCGTCGGCAACGGTGTCGTCCTCGTCGTCGCCGTTGGCTCGACCAGCACCCCCGTCAACGGCGGCACGGCATACGGCGGATCAAACAACCCAAACTGCCCGCACGCATTGCACGGATACGCCCACGAGCTGACCTCGCGCGGCGCCGCCAGCACGGGGTTGCACCTCGCGTCCACCATGGTCGCGATGGCGGTCGGGTCGGCCGTTTGGGGACAGTCGGTGCCCAGGTCGGCGAGCGTGAGTTGGCGGGTCGCGTTGGAGCCGTAGATGATGGTGGAGACTTGGTGCAGGGGGAGGCCGAGCATCCAGGCTGCGGTGGAGGGGCCGGTGGGCTGGCCCAGCGTGTTGATGCCGCGGGCGGCGGGGATGAACATGTAGACCGAGGGGGAGGTGAAGGTGTAGGAGAGGGTGGGGTCGACGTAGGTTTGGGGGTACGTGTAGGGCCGGTTGGTCGGCCAGAAGTAGAGGGTTACGGTTTCGGCTGAGACGGAGCAGGATTTGGGGCAAGGGTCGTACGTGGTGGAAAAGATGGTGCGGGTTGTGTAAGTGGTGGTGGGGAGGGTGATGGTTGTTGAATCTGTGTCTGTGACCGTTGTCGAGTCTGTATCTGTAGTTGTGACCGTTGTCGAGTCGGTCTCTGTAGTTGTGATCGTTGTCGAGTCGGTCTCTGTAGTTGTGACCGTCGTCGAGTCGGTGCCTGTAGTTGTGACCGTTGTCGAGTCGGTGTCTGTGGTTGTGACCGTTGTCGAGTCGGTGTCTGTGGTTGTGACCGTTGTCGAGTCGGTGTCTGTGGTTGTGACCGAGTCAGTGTCGGTGTTTGTAATCGTCGCCAGAGCAGTACTCGTGACGGAGACGGTGTAATGGAGAGTGACGGTCGTCGACTCGGTGAGGTAGGTCTTGACGATCTTTGTCTGGGTGTTGTAGATAGTAACATCGACGAGGTGGGTTTTCTCCACCGTCGTTGTCTCGTATATTGTTGTGGGAGCATAATGAACTGACGCTGTTATTAGCTCGCTACCCATGACATGCAAAAGAATCGATCGGAGCGAGACATACCTTCCTTTCCTCCTCCGTTGACACACCCGGCAAGCAGCCCAAGCGCTGCCAATGCCTTCACCGTAGACAGCATGATGGCGAGTTTGCCAATTAGGTTGGCACGAACGAGTAAACACAACGAATGTTAGGGCAGCTGCAACGAAAGAAAAGCTGAGACATCCCAACGACAGAAGCGGAGACGGTTTGCATTTAATTCTTTAGCTTTTTGTGTTGACGCGCCTTGCCACCCTCGTTCGTCGGCTCTCACAACTTGTTTTTGAGCTTTCATGCCTTTTCCGGGAATGATGCCTGCTGTCCCTGCAGGGCAACCTGGAAATAATGGCTTGGTAAGGCCAGACCTCTGGGCTGGGCCTCGAGAAGGATGGTTAGGTTTCCTTAAATGGAAATGTGGTGGAATTTGGCGGCGTCTCATTGGGCTGCCAAGTCTGATTGGATCAACAACTTGGGAGCTGGAGCTGCGGGGTGACGTCCCCGATTCCAAGTCTGCCCCTGATCGTTCCTGGTCGTCCCTGGTCTGGCCCCACGTCATGAGGTTGCATTCTGCTGCGCAGCATCTTGTGTTCACAACAGGACATGGCAGCCACCACTGACAGTGAACTTTTCAAAGACAACAAACACCATGTGGTGCCGACTCTCGTTTCTTTGCTCCACAACACATTGAGGTTGTCGCGCTATCCACTTTCTGCTCTCAGCCACGACAAGCAGCCGTTTTAGTAGTATTTTTGATGACTTCTCTCCAACGTAATTCCTCTAAATGCAATTTCCTGGGACTCGCAAATTTTGGGCACTTGCCCTCATCATTGGATTATCAAGATCCGAAGATGCACTAAAACCACTCGTGATTCCTGCGAGCCAGCACTTGTAAGGCCACCCTAGATCGCAAGCTTTGGGTGTGATGGTGCTGACATGATCATAGTGAGGGAAACGATGGGCCGTGGAGCACATTCGATGTCCGGGTGGGGACCCCAGAGCAATACCTCAGGGTGCTGATTTCAACGGCCTCGCCGCATGCACTCGTCGCGGTATCAGAGGGTTGCTCGGAGGCTGTGTTTGAAACCGCACCTCCAGATTGCGCCGTATCGAGAGGCAAGCTGTTCAGCCTCAATGACTCGTCAACTTGGCACGACTTTGGAATATTCGGGCTTGACGAAAATGGCATCGGTCTTGGTGGCAACCTCGGTTACGAACAAAGGGTCCAGTTTGGATTGGATAACTTGGGAATCGGCCTGAATGGGCCAAGTTTCGAAAACCAGACGGTTGGGGGCATTGCGACCCCTGAGCCGTTCTACCTGTACGTGGAACTCTGATCCTCCATTCGTTCAGGCGTTGACGTTGACCTCATCAGTGGGGTATTCGGGCTCAACAACCAACCGTTGAACTTCACCACGTTGGGAAACCACCCATCTCCTTCGTTCCTTACGACACTAAAGGACCAGGAAAAAATACCAAGTCTGAGCTGGAGTTACACAGCCGGTGCCCAATACCGTGAGTGCACTCGACAAGATTGGGATAACAGCGGAACCTCTCCTGACAGTTTGGTAGGCCTCAAACAAGTCTACGGGCAACTCATCCTCTCGGGCTATGACGCGTCGCGATTCCAAGAAAACGCAGTCTCTTTCACCATGGCAGAGGACATAACCAGGGACCTTGTCGTCGTCCTTCAGTCCATCAGCTATAGCGGATCCCGATCCGCCACCTTGCTCTCCAACCCCATTAGCATCATGATAGACTCGACCGACCCGAGCATCTGGCTTCCAGAAGAAGCGTGCAATGCGTTCGAGGAAGCCTTCGGGTTGACGTTGGATGAGGAGTCCGGCCTGTATCTGGTCAACGACACACACCGAAACAAGCTCCTCGACTCAAGCGCCGAAGTCTCGTTCCGGCTCTCCGATGTCCAATCAGGAGGAGAAACCGTCACGGTAGTCCTCCCCTACGCCGCATTCGACCTCACAGCTGAGCCGCCCCTCGTCAAGAGCACAAGCCACTACTTCCCCTTGAAACGCGCAAGCAATTCGACTCAGTTCACCCTCGGCCGCACATTCCTCCAAGAAGCGTAAGTCCCACCCCCATCCCTCGACAGCAGCTCCCTGACCCGACCCAGCTACCTCTCCGCCGACTACGAACGCAAAGTCTTTAACATCTCCGCCTGCGTCTGGAACCAAGGCGCCAGCGAGGCCATCATCACCATCCCTTCTCTTGGTGGCTCCTCCCCTCCCCACCCTCCTCCCCTTCCTCCCCCTCCCCCTCCTCCCGCGGCCGCAACCTCTCGGGCGGCGCCATAGCCGGCATCGTTATCGGCTCCACCCTAGGCCTCCTCCTCTTCGCAGGAACAATAGCCATATTCATCCTCCGCCAACGCCGCAAGTGGATCGGCCACGGCTTTGCCGTCTCCGCGCAGGGCCCAAAACCCTCCCCATCTGTCCTCGAGGGGCCGGTGTTCCGCACCTCCTCCCGACGTGGCTCCACGCCGGATGGCTCGGTGCCCTTCTCGGCGGATGACGTCTCGGCGAGTAGATCGCGGTCGACGATGGAGCAGACGGGACCGGGGCCGGGGCCGGGGCCGGGTGTGCTGGGGGAGAGTGTGGCGCGGGGCTCGACGGTGGAGTTGGACGGGCGGGATACGGCGGTTCGGCCGAGTGCCGAGTTGGATGGACAGGAGGTGTCGGGGGTGAAGCCTTTGCCGGCGGTGGCGGAGAATCCGAGTGGGGTTTTTGAGCTGCCGGGGAGTGGTGTGGGGGGTGTTGGTGCACCTCGGGGTGAGCAGGGGACGGGGGATAGAGTGTCGGCCCTGGTGGGAGGTGGGAGGGGGGACGGATCGCCGCCGTCGCCGCTCACGGCTACGTGGCTGAGGGACAGTGTGGGGGAGGGGGTTTCGCCCCCCGATAGTCCGGCTTATAAGAGGGGTGGACGGCCGTTTTGAATTTGATTGAGATTGTCGTTAGTCATGTCTATTCTGGCCGTCGAACGTCCCGACTCGGCCGTCACGATTGGCACGGGTGTACAGCGAAAAGGGCTCGACGTGGCTGACACAGAGGAACCTTGTCCATCATGTAAAAGAGTTACCAAGGTTGGAGTCCTCGAGGCTTGAGGATGCCATCCAAATCAACTACGCCAACGACAACTTACGTTGAGCATGAGCGTGTACGATGGGAAAAAGCCATCAGATCCAGCCGAATTCGCCCAGCCTATCTTCTGGGCAGGTGGCTCACTCTATCCGCCTACAAGACGACATATCGGCGACTCCCACGCCCTCCTCCACCTTGGAAAACACAAATCCATAAATCGGCATCGCTGCTAACGCAGACGAAATGTGATGAAGTGTCGGCAAGCTCTCCCAATCCCCCTCCTCAAACGTTACCTTTGGCTGATGCGCCCAAGCCAGCGACCGCACCGTCTGCTGCGCGACCCTCGCCTCCTCCGCATGGGGGATTACACAGGCGTACTCTACGTCGGCCTTTCCCGGCTCGCCCGTGGCGGGGACGTACTTGTAGGTCAGCAGGCCGTAGTCCTGCGCGGCCGCATCCGCCGGCATCTCTTTGAGGCTCTCTGGCGGAACCGATGATAGATCATCGAGCCGGATGTTGAGGAATTCCGCGCCGCGCCAGGAGAGCCGCGCGCTGTAGGAGTCCGTCTTGTTGTCGACGTCAATGTCGCAGTAGACCTTGTTCATGCCGAGCTCGTCGCGGCCGGAGATGATGGGGTCCGCCAGGTTTTCAAACATGGCTGGGAGATAGGTGCCGTACACGGCTGTGCCATCTCGCCTACCGTACTCGACGTCGTGCAGGTAGACGCCAAAGTGGGTGTAGCCACGGCCGCCGAGCCAGGACATGTTTCCCACCGTGGTAACCAAGATGCTTGCGTACGCGATCGTGGCGGGGCTCCGAAAGCGGAATGACGGCGTAGGTAGGAAGGACTGCAGGTAGGTCCGGGAGGTCTTGAACATGATGGAGGCTTTGAGGAACGTGCGCTCGGCGTGGCTCCCGTAAGGGTTCCCGAAGCCATCCTGGCGCGGCCCGGGGCACGCTCCGAACGAGATGGGCATTCTCCGGAATGCGGGGGCCGCTTAGACCAGAGCCATGTTGCAAAAGCCGCTGCGGAATTATCGAGCTCGTCGAAGCCGAAGGTGTAGTCTGCTCTCTCTCCAAGTTAGCCGCGGTGCCGTGATTCATGCGCGAGCTCCCCCCCCCCCCTTCCCCCCCGTCACTCACTCACCGTCCATTGCGTCCGCACCAGCCCCATTCTGCTCAGCGTCCTGTAGCTGGTGAGCTCGGTCGTACCGAATCTTCTCGTAGAGCTTAAGAAGGTCCGGGACATCGTCCGGGCAGTCCCCGCTGGGAGAACGGTCGCTAGCGCCGCCGAGTCTTCTATGGCTTGGGCGGTGCCTTGTCCATGAACTGGAGAACATCAGCCGTTGGAAGCGCGGTGGGGAGGAGGTGGACCAACACGAAGGGAATGGATGGGCGGCATCTCCGAGAAGGGCGAGCTTGCCGTTGACCCACGACGGTAGCTTCTCCATGCCTAGCAGCGGCTGGGCTTTGAGCTGGGCGGGATGGACTTTACGGACTAGCTGCTTTACGGCCGGGTCAAAGCCTCGAAGTAGCTCCAGAACGGGATCGAAAGACTCTAGCTTGTTCCCCTCTGCACAACGCACTCGAGGTGTTAGCAGCCATCGTGAACCTCGGTTGCCCAGCGAGGATTGGTCAACTCGTACCGGATAAGGACTCGGCGTCAAGACACACCAGGGTGAAATATAACGCCTCATCACCGCCGAGGTTGTACATGTCGACTCTCAGGCCGTCGTCACCGTGCCATGTCGTGACGGTGTGGTGGCGGTCTAGTAGTGGACGAGTTGTGGGATCATTCAGCACGACGTCTCTAGGAATTGTAAAGTCAAAAGCTAACCCCCCAGATCCCAAACGATGTGTGTTTCCCTGGCCAATTGCCTCTCTCGTCTCGGACTTTGGCGCCGATCAGTAAACTCTCGTTCGGGGCTACGGCATGCAAGCCGGCGCGAGGGCTGCTGGTGGTACTTACGTGTATACCGTCAGCGCCAATAATCACATCAAAAGTCGCCGGCGTCTCAGGCCGGAACGCAAGGCAGCCGGCCACGGAATCAAGGCTTACAGCCCCCACCGTGGCGCACACGGTCACAGGGATTCCTAGCCCGTCCTCCGCTGTTGCGATTTCCCGAAGCCTCTCGGAGAGACGAGCTCTAGGGACCAGGTGCCACGGATGCTGCCATCGCTTGTTGAGGACGGAGAAGTCTTTACAACGTCTCTCATCCCCGGCCGCTCCGAGCTCAGCCAGACTGAGCATCTCGCTTCCCCCGAATGTTTCAGCGCAAAGGCCCCACCGACGGATTAGGCCGTTCGAGTTAGGACCGAGGTTGACCAAGGCGCTCCCCCCCCGACCATGATCAGGTCGTTCGTAGAGCTTGCGTTACGTCCCTCAGCGTGAATCCACGGCAACCAAGGGGGGGAATAAACCAACCTCGACTTTGTGGCCCTGAAGGCGGAGGGCGACCGCCACGGACAGACCACCCACTCCCGCGCCGACGACAGCAATCTTTAGAGGACTGGGGTATCGCTGGGCCAGCAGATTGCGCGCCGGCCATGCCCCAGGATTCAGAAACTGTAGCGACCATGGCGCGC
>JAUKUA010000014.1:0-21614 GCA_030549175.1 Lasiosphaeris hirsuta
TTGCGAAGATTAACTCCCTAAGTTCGTCGTATGAAATCTCTAAACTAGACTAATAGCAATTGTCGGAGTGGTTCGCTGAACGGTTAAGTCGAGAGTTAGGAAAAGGTTAAAGCTCTGTAGTCTGACTCTCCATTTGATACCTCACCTTGTGGTTGTCACATCCTAGACCTTCGTGGGCTGGCCTGTGTCACAGATTAGTAGGACGTAAGAAATGAGCAGTTAAGGCCTTAAGCCAGCGAAGCGGCTAAGGAAAGATCTTTAGATATTCTAATACCCTTATATATTATACATAACCTCTATAAAAGAGATAAAGGCCTATAACGGATCCTCAAGAGGAAAAAGCTCCCTAGTTCTTTTTAAAAATAACCTAGAAAGATTATCAGCTGAACTTTAGTGAAGCTGAGAGATAATATAACCTTATAAACCCTTCTATTTCTTATTAACTTATAACTACGAAGTATCATTTGTCATCTTCCTTATAATCGTTCCATATCCCTATATCTACCTTCTCCCTCATAACTACCAGGACTTTAGGTTACGAAGATCATCTCCCTCACCTTGTGTAAAAGCTCTGAGTTAGACTAACATCATTACTGGCTTAGAGTGGACGGTTAAGTTGATCTAGATCATAGCTCTACAGTTTGGTTACACTGAAGGTGACACCCCAGCCCTCGGTGGCTGGCCTGTGTTACATTAATATAAGCTTAAGTTAAAAAATAATTATATACTTTATATAAGAAAAATATACTTTTGTTATTCATTTTATTATAAAGATAATATTATATTTCCCTAGAATCATAAAGAAGATTAGAAAGATGAAGAAACAAACTCCAGCACTCTATAATACACAAAGAATGACTTGCTCAGACTACCTATTCTAGCTCTCTTTGTGATGTTAATGCTGATGTTGATCTTCATCTTTATGATCCTGATCTTCATCTTCAATTCTTCCACTCTAGACTCACGTTATCATGCATGCTCCTCATTCTACTCTCTCAAGCTATTACCAATTATCCCAATCATTCCAATCATGGAGGTCATCGAGGTCGTTGTCGTCGTCGTTATGGTGGAGATGCTCTAGATTGTGATTGTGATTATCGAGATTGTAAAACCAATCGTCGTCGTCCTCGTTGTCATCCTCCTCCTCCACATCCCCCCACACTTGATGCTTTTATACTGAGGTCGAAACGCTAAAGTCAGTCTGCGAAATCTTAGGCTCAGGTTAGCTTACAACATCCTCATGAGGTCCCCCAGATACGTAATTCCCTTCCAAACTACGACGACTCAACCAGTATGTTTCTTGGGAGATATCTGTGACTGTGGGTTCTTTTTTACTCACATTTATTTTCTTTTTTGCAGGCGCTGAGGCGTGACGTTAATTAGACTCGTTTTCAGATGCTAATAACGCACTCACCCCCAATCCCTCATGATACTCGGAATACCGTTGACTCATGAAAGACTCAATCTCTAGTCCTGGCTCTGGGATAAATCGTGAGATTCCTGGTCGTGAGCCTGGGAATCGTGAGATTCGTCCTGAAATTTGCGCCTCAAAAACTGCCGCTTTTAACCCCAGATTTCCCAAAAACTTGTGCCAAGGAGCTCCTGGACCACAACCACAGGATGTGGCAATTGGGATAATGCCACTCGTCGTTGTCTTTGTTGTCTTCGTCGTCTTTGTCTTCGGCCTCGTTTCTGATCATCACCGACCCGTCCACGATTTTGGTATCTTACATGCCCAGAAGGAAGCCAGGCCGGCCAATTCAGTTTTTGTGAAGCTCGTACGCAGTTTTAAAGGTTTCCACAAGCCTTTGCCCTCCTTGAACCATTTTTTGGAGCTATATGTTGCCACAAGGCAGCTCAGTGACTTTTTCGAGAAAATCCAGGTATGCGAGGATGTTCTTGGGACCACGTGAACTCGTGGAGTTTGAGTTATCTCATACTCGAGATCTTCAATTGACGTATTGAAGGATTCTCATTCTAAGTGTTATTCATTTTAACGTTGGGCTTCAAGTTATCTCAGTCTCAGTGGGGATTTCCCAACGTTCAACACTGCAAATGAAGCTAATGTTTCTGGGCGACTGGCTGTCCAATCATCTTCATTTATCATCTCGCTTACCGCGCTAAGGAAGAAAAGGTTAAGTGTGACAGTGTTAATTATTGACGGCGGGTGCGAGAACAAAGACGTATCACGTGGCTTTTTCATTTCCAATTTCTTTCACTCTACCCCTCTCTCCCGCTAATTTTCTTTCTTCCTACTTCATCCTTTTCCACCAATTCTTCTTTCTTCCTACTTCACCTTTTTCTACCAATTCCTCTTTTCTTTCCTTCTTACCTTTCCACAAAACTCATCAGGGCCCAGTAAATTTGCCAACGACACTCCCATTCCCAATTATCACCCCTTATTCTTTGGAGTCTGGTACTTCAATTCCCCTCAATCATCAATTATTGAGTTCCGTGCTTGAATCTCAATTTTGAACTTCCCATTACCAATTCATTATGTCAAAACAGTTCAAAATGGAAATTCATGATCCCGCTTGGGTCCTTCAAACCGTGGCCGAACACTGGAGTTATTATCTGCTCAGCTTGGTCACTGGAACGCGAAGAATATATCGCGATAGATTCTCCCATGTACCGTCGACTTCCCAAGCCCGTCCTCACAGGCCTATCTTCTGAGGCTTCGTAAGTTCCATTCCCTACTTTCTTTTCTTTTCTGACATTGCTTCAGCAAAACACTCGGAACCGACTGCATATGGTTGCGCGATGGTTGTAACACAGATATTTATCTACTCGGTCCGAAGACAACGTTTGAGCCAGATATCATTACTATCAACGATGTCATTTATTGGGACCCAAAACAAGCCCAGATCCCCCCTCAGATTCCGCCGACCATTCTCCCCGTCATTAAAGAAAAAGTATCACGACCCCCAACGCCTACATTTTGTACCGTAAGGACAAACACAAGGAGCTGAAGGAGAGCCACGGTGGGATTCATAATAATGAGATCTGTGAGCGTCTCTTAACAATTTACTCCTCTATGTTACTAATTCTTTCAGCCGTCCTCACTGGTGCCATGTGGAAGAACGAGACGCCTGAAGTTCGAGCGAAATACTACGCAAAATCTCTGGCTATGAAGGACGAAATTATCCGTCGACATCCTGAATACCGCTACAAACCACGAAGGTCGTCCGAGATCAAGAGAAGAAACCTGCCCCCAATGGCAGGAAAAAATAAGTTTGAGCTCAAGCAGTATAACGTTCGAAGACGAAGGCTGGCCTCACCTGTTGACCCCGACGAAACGCTCTGCGACCTCTTCCCTGATGTCATAGACGTTGACAATAACGACAAACCCATACAACCGAAGGTCCCATGGTCGCCGTCGCTAGTCGACAGCGACCTACAGCCTTTCTTCACATCATCAAGCGACTTGTCCATGGTTGACCGAAGCGTGCTTTTTGGGCCTGCGTGCCCTGGGGCTGGGGAGTTTTGGGCTGATTCCTGGGGAGCTCGGGGTGGGAACAAGCTGTAAAAACTCTTCCTCAACTTGACTCCATCTCCCTCATTCAACGCCTATTCACCCTTCTGGCTGCAGAGTTCACGGCCGTGATTCACGACAATCAGGTCATTGTTCGAATCACGCCGTCTGGTTCGCCGATGATGCAGTACTTTTTGGAATAGGGAGCAGGTTATGGACAATACGAGTGAGTTTTTCTCTCTGGTTATAAATTTTTCCTCTCTGCCACACAAATCTAACAAATCAGGATGATGACTGGGAAGAGCGTGCTTGCGCAGAGTTCCACAGGGGAGATTTTGATAGTTGGAGGGCCAGCAGGACTGGGTATTTTGGGGGGGGGTATTCAATTTTGATGGGTGGGTGTGTGTATTTTTTTCGTGGTTTTTGTGCTCTCTCATTCTAGGATCACGTATCTGAGCCGTGATGCAAGCTGGATACTTTTAACGTGGACTATGAAGCGCTAAACTACGAATGAAGCGCTATAGACTACGAACTTAGAAATCTCAGAAATCACTTTATCACTGAACTTATCTCCTCAACAGCCTCCCTCGATCATCTCCATCATCTCCCTCCCATCTCAACCTCTCGAAACCTGACTCGATAGGGGGACTGAGACTGAATCTGAGTCTCAATCTCAGTCTTCGTCTCAGTCTTCTTCGTCGTCTCAATAGTCTTTGATGCTATCGACTTTGGGTGACCTCTGGGGTACTTCAGAGGCTTTCGTGGCTCGGTCCTCGCATATTGATATCCTGGATATTTCTCCTTGTGCTTCTTGTCTTCTTGTTTTGCAAGTTCAGAAAAATGTCGAATAACAGAGGCATCTTCTGATCGCCACATTTCACCAATGAGTTTGGCTGCCTGCGTTAGTAAAAACGATATTTGTGGATAAGAGAACTCACACAAAACCCCCGCTGTCAACCCTGGATTTTCTTTTCTCATACTCTTTGCCTTCCATTGTCGATACAACATGAATTTGTTTCTTGGGCGGGGGATTTTGGACTGTGAGTGAGGCTGCTGTCCTGGTTCTGTCCAAGATATCCATGTTAGGTCAGACTCTGACTCGCCTGGCTTTGACAAACAGGACGATGTCCAGGTTTTTGGGCATGTCGAGGCCAATGTCCAGTTTGCTGTCGAGTTTGTTGTCGAGTTTGCTGTTGTTGATGTCCAGTTTTTTGCCATTTGCCAATCCTTTCCTGCCCAGGAATTCTGGAAATTCTGTCCTGTATGGCCCCAGGAATCTTGCCCTGATGTTTGGCCTGCCCAGGAATCCTTTTGGCCAGAATCTTGTCCAGAAATCTTTCCAAGATTCCCAGCGTCCCCTCTCCACGAATCTGCTGAATCACCAAAACTTTGCCCTGCCCACGGAAAAGTCGAAAAATCCCAATCTGTGCCTGTGACTGTCCCTGCCTCTGTCTTTGTCTCTGTCTGCCGTCGTGCGACGGGGAGAATGGTCGGCGGAATCTGAGGGGGGATCTGGGCTTGTTTTGGGTCCCAATAAATGACATCGTTGATAGTAATGATATCTGGCTCAAACGTTGTCTTCGGACCGAGTAGATAAATATCTGTGTTACAACCATCGCGCAACCATATCTCAAACGTTGTCTTCGGTCCGAGTAGATTTATCTACTCGGACCGAAGACAACGTTTGAGCATATCTGCCTCTGAAATAAATGATGACATGAATGTCCCTGTTTCCAACGAATCTCCTGTCGAATTCTCTGACATCAATGCTGTCGAATCTGTCGTCGTCGTCTCTCTCCCAAGAATCCGTCTATCTCCCTGTCTCTGTCCTCGTTAGAAAAGTCCAGAGTAGAATGGTATTGAAAAGGCAGAAAACCTCGACTAAGATTGAGTCCAAGACAAAGGACAAAAAGATAAAAGTAAAGTGGCAGACAGAAATATAGGGAGACTAACCTCCAGATACTTAGATCCTTATTGTTTCATCTAGTCACTATTTACTATCGATTTCTAATTCGTCCCATTGCAGATGTTTGGCTTATTTTGGGTTAATTTATATGTTAAAAATACGAGACTTGTATTAAGAGTGTTATTTATCTATAATCTTAATAATTTTCATTGATAACATAGCTCTTTATATTAAATATATTAAAAGAACTATCTTATACCCAATCTTAATGATATTAATTGAAGTTTATAGTTTAGCTCTTATTTTAAATACGCTAAAATATTTAAGACTTATCTTATACGAATTATCTTTAAAATTGATCGTAGAAATTTTACTTTATTAGCTAACATCTTACATTAAATATATTAAAAATTTAAAACTTTTGTTAAGAACTGTAATTTTATACTTTATTTTAGTACTCTTGATTTATTACCAACGTTATTTTAAATATATTGAAAGATTTCAAAACTTTTATATAATAACTATTTCATTATTTAATAGTATTAACCTTGACTAGTAATTATCATTATTTAACTATTGCCTTAATATATAAAGAATATATAAGACTTATTTTAAGATATGGTTTTATACGTAATCTTATTAATCTTAATTTAACTTTGAAATTTAAATATTCAAGATATATTTTGACAATTATCTTTATAGTTAATCTTTACAATCTTAATTTATAATCTAACCATTTTATTTAAATACGTTGAACTTATTTATTACTTACCTTAGGAGATCTATTACCGTTCTACTTAATCTTAGTAATTATCATTGAAATTTATAGTTTAATAATAACTATTATCTTCACATTTAATTTTAATAATTTTTTATATAAGCTTATGAGCTTATACAGCTTTTCTTAAATTAAATAACTTTAAAATAATTGATACTTATTTTGTTTAAACTATTGTCTTATAATAAGTTATAGTAAGTTTAATTTACGTTTATAATTATTATTTATATAATTAATCTTAAAAATCTTAATTGAAGGTTATAATTACTTACCTCTTTATATTCAATGTCTTTTCCATATGTAAGATATTTAAAACTATTACTTCATCTTAATAAGTACTTAACTTAAGATTAAATATGTTAAAAGTATTTAAGCCTTATTATTAAAACTTTTATCATCTTACAAAAATATAGGGTTTAAGTTAATAATTTACAGTTAACCATTTTATATTATATAATATAATACATCTTTAAAAACATATGTCTTACTTAATTTCTTTTACTCAATATATTAATATAACTTAAATGTTAACTATACGAGCTTTAACTTTATCTTCCTCAGAAATCTTTACTATAGTAAGTATATAATCTTACTTAGAAAATATCATCTTCTATAATAGTTATTAACCTTAGTAAGTCCTTAATGAACGTTTTAGTCGTTAATTAACTCTATTATATTTGGCACCTTGGAAAATCTTAAGCTACGCTCTTTATTATACTTAACCTTAACTACCTTTCATTACCTTATAATTTATTTTACTCTTACTATAATAAACTCTTTGAAATATTAAAACTTTTAATTTTAGAAGAACTATTTTATTATATTTCATGACCTTATGAATCTTCATTTATCTTTATACTTAATCATCGCAGCATTAATTTTAATTTCAAGTTACGTACCTTTTCATATTAAATACATTAAACCTATATAAGATGTATCTTCTAAAAAGATTATATTATACTTAAACTAAGTAATTATAATTTATTACGTAACTCATTTTTCAAGTACATATATTTTTGACTTAATCTTATTAACCATAGTTTATATCACACTGTTAGGCTTACCTAAGGTTAACAGGGTAACTTACTCCTCTAACTTAAGCCCACAGTGATGGCTACATTGTAGCTCAACCTATGGAACACACACACCTAGATTCACACTAATAGGTTTATACGACTTCATGAAGCGGAACTAAAATCTACGAGGGAACTAAGGGATATTTAGGCTAGGCCTCGGGAACTTAAGTACTACTCATAAGATGATCTGGCCTACCTAGTGGACCTAGCCTACACTTAGTATGTTATCTGACTTTAGAATTGTTATATACGGCCGTATAACCTTAGTATTGTAGTCAAGAGTTACATTAGCTGCTAAAAGACCTACCTAATATTTCAACGGTTTTTTAAATGACAAACCTCTTAGCTATTGTAATAGCTTTAGTAAAAACCTAAATCCTGACATTTCTAGAGTCTAACTTTAGTAGTAACAAATATCAGTAGTTAAACCTCTATAAGTCATAAAGAGAAACGTTATCATTTGACGAAAGTACTAAGAACGTAAAGGAACCTTCGTAGTCAAGAATATCATGTTATTGGAGTAAGTATTAATATCGGCTGTAGACTATTCGGCTATAGACTATTAAGAAGAAGGTTAATAGTACTTAACTTAAACCTTAATTTATAAGATGTAAGAGATAAGTGACTAAGGTTCTATACTGGTAGGTAACTAAGGAATGATCTTTATATATCTAGCCTTTATAAGAGACGAAGGTTCTATAATCGATCCTCAAGAGGAAGAAGCTCTCTAGTTCTTTTTAAAATAGCTTAGAAAGCTTATTACTTAAACTTTAGTAAAGTTAAGAGGTATATAACTTTATAACCCTATTTACTTCTTATTAACTTATAATTATAAAATATCGTCAATTATCTTTTTTATTATCGTCTTATCTCCTTAAATCTACCTTCTTTCTTATAACTATTAAGACTTTAAGTTATGAAGATTATCTTTCTTACTTTATAAAAGCGCTAATTTAAACTAATATTATTACTAGCTTAGAGTAGATGGTTAAGTTAATTTAGATCGTAGTTTTATAGTTCGGTTATACTAAAGCTAATATAACTTGTGATTATTATATCTTAGTCTTAGTAACTACCCTATGTTATAAATAATCTTTTTACTTTAAAAATACTTACTTTAATAATGACTAAGATAATATCTTTACTCTTCTCTAACTTAAACGTTATAATAATTTAGGAAAGAGAGCTTAACGTAACTACAGAAACGAAACTTATTGTCACACTGGTAAGCTCACCTAGGTCAACAGGGTCACTGACCCCTTGACCGAGCCCTACACCAGTGGCACGAACTACATACATACACATACCCATTGACCCACAAACATCTATCATAGATTACGTGGATAAGGAAACTATCACAGAGGATGGCCACAACGTGGCTCAACCTCGGAACATGATCCCACGTGTGGCTAATAGCCTATTCAGCCCACACACAGGTCAGCGGATCCCCCGAAGCACCTACGGGTTACGATAGAATACCCAGAACCACTCACAAGCCAGAGTAGCCATACAATAGATCTCACCCGTGCTAAGTAACGTTATCAGACTTTAGATTTGTCATAAACAAGCTACTTAACCTTAGTATCGTGGTCAGAGCCTACACAACCAGCCCAGACCCTGTAGCTAGCCTTTTAAATCATAGACCTCACTACTATCGCTGGCATTCCTTTGGAAGACCTAGAACCCGCCGTTCTCCGGAGTCTAGCTTCAGTGGTGACAAGTAGTCGTGACCCCCGTGTGTAAGTCACGAAGGGAACCGTTGCTATGACAGCCGATATAGGATCGACCTAACAGTGCTATAGCCAACGTAAGTACTAAGGACGTGAAGGAACACCTATAGCAATAGATACCACGTTACTAAAGCTATATGGATAAGTACTAATACCGGCCGTGGACCGACGTGTAATAGGCCGGCTTCACTTAGCTTGTAGCCGTTGATTTGTAGGGCGTGAGAGACGGGCGGCTAGAAAGGAGATTCAGGACCGACGGACAGCTAGGAAGATCTTTTAGGTATTTTAATATCTTTATATCCTATACATAACCTTCCATAAGTAGAACAGGTACGCTACGACGGATCCTTAAGAGGAAGAAGCTCCCTAGTTCTCTTTGGACAAAACCTAGAAAGATTATCAGCCGAACTTCAGTGAAGCTGAGGGGTAATATAACCTTATAAACCCTTCTGTTTCTCCTGACTTGTAACTACGAAGCATTGTATCTTATCTTCTGTTAGATCATTCCATCTCCCTAAACCTCCTTCTCCCTGGCTCTCCACCACTTTACATTACGACAGTTAACTCCCTCACCGTTCTGTTCTAAACCTCTGAATCAGACCTTGAGCTTATTAGCCTTACGACGATTAAGTCCCTAAGTTCGTCGTGTGAAAGCTCTGAACTAGACCAACAGTAATTGTCGGGGTGGTTCGTTAAACGGTTAAGTCGAGAGTTAGGAAAAGGTTAAAGCTCTGTAGTCTAATCCCTCATTTAATATCTCACCTTGTGGTTATCACACCCCAGACCTTCGTGGGCTAGCCTGTGTCACACTTATAATTTATGGATTTTTTAAGATAACTGTTATAATTATTAAGAAATATCAATTACTTTCTTAAACCTCTCAAATTATCTCTAATATACCTAGATAACTTACAGAAGCTTACTAGTTAATAGTAAATATATGTTAAGAACTTCGTTTTTATATAATTAACGTCTAAAACAATAAAAGCTAGTTTAATATCTTAGTTAATAACTTACTACTTTGGATTATACATATATGAAAGAACATAGCGAAGGGCTTTGAGATTATTACCATGTACATTATAACCTCTCGCATTCATACGAAGGTAAGGCTTATGAAATTCGTTACAACTTGTAACCTTGTAGAACGATTTAATACCATACAATTTGTAACAAGAATAACTAACGGATATTACGATTTTAAAAATTGAGATAATGTTAGTAGAGTCGTGATAACAAGCGGTAAAGAGACGAGGTTTCTTAGTAACACAATTGTTAAGTATGATACAAAAGGAAGAAGGAAAAGGTTTATCCCGTAGTCCTTTATAAGAAAAGAACCGAGGAAAAGGAAGGAGGTACGTATCACATCCTATTTCATACTAAGAAGTCATATGATATGGAGCGTGAGATTAGATGGCGAAGTAACTAATTAACAATGTAGGTAGAGAAGAATACTCTTACTCTCCTTACACTTTGCTACAAAGTAACAGAATAAGTAGGTCAAAGGATATAATCTACTTAGTACGACTACCTTCTAAATAGATACAAATTGCTAACGTATAGACACCTTAGAACGTGAGGATTCGTATTCCTACGTAAATAATTATATTTTATTATATCCCAAGGTACTACTTCACAACTCTGTTAATAATAATCTGTTTGACAGAATGTGACACACGTCTAAGAACTTTACCTTCAAATTAATCAATCCCTTCATCCACTTAGGCGTTCTACCTTACGATCTATTATTCAACACTGAGTAATCTATTACTCAGTGCACAGGTTGTAACAGAAATATCAATTATAGACACAGGGCTTTGTAATCTAGTCTACCATAACTCTCCCATCCTCCTTTACGTTAGATAAACCTTGGGAAATCCAAAGTGTAGGCGGCTCCGTGAGCGTGTAACTTTACCTAAGAAATAGGTTACCTTCCTCTAATCTATCTTTTCATATCTCAATATGAGCTTAAGAAATCTTAACTATAGGTAGCTCTGTAAGCATGAAATCTTACTTAACTATCATCTTCCTTTATACTCAACGACCTTAAAGAAATCTTAACTATGGATAGCTCTATGAGTGTATACTCTTACCTAAGAAATATCTCATTCTCCTTTTGCATTTAACGACCTTAAGAAATCTCAACTGTAGGCACTCTATGGGGGCTGTCAAGGCTTTAAAATCTAACTAAGAACTATTATCTTCCCTCATCTGCCTTTTAAATATTAATACGGCCTCAAATGTTAACTGTGGAGCTCTGTGAGCTTGCAATCTATCCTAAGAACCATTTTGATACTACCTCAAATCTTAACTCTTGGCGTTGTAATCTCTCAATATGAGCTTAAAGAAATCTCAACTGTGAGGCTTTGTAAACGTCTCTATGGGCTGATGGTTTGTTTATCTAACACTCCTCCTTCATACGTTAGATATATCCTTGACAAATGTTAACTAGGTAGCTTTATAAGTATATAATCTTACATAAGAAACATCTTGATACGGTCTTAAATCTTAACTCTGAACGTTATAATCTACTTACCCAACTCTCTTATCCTTCTTTAATACTTGATAGGTAAGAAATATTAATTCTAGATATTATATTTAACCTAAGAACCATCTAGATACAACCTTAAAGAAATGTCAATTTTAGACGGCTCTATAAGTGATATAATCTTTTTACCTAACTCTCCTTACGTTAGATATACCTTAAGAACTACTGGAGACTTTATAATCTTGCCTGGAATTATCATCTACCTCTCATCTACCTTTGCATCTTAATATAACCTTAAATTTTAACTATTAGCGGCTTTATACGTTGTAATCTTACTAAGAAATTGTCACATCCCACTTCGTGACAAGGAGTCATGTGACATAGAACACATAATTGGACGGCGGAACAGCCAATCGTACGACGACGCTCTCGTGCTCTCTCCACTCTGTCACGGAGCGACAGAGCAAACAGATAAGGACGCTCCTAGTTCCCCAGCACTCCCACACAGGGCAGCAGAGTAGGCAGATCAAAGAATACAATCTACTTGATATGACTACCCACTAGATAGGTATAAGTAGCCAACGTATTAGACACCTTGGAGCGTGAGGATTCTTGTTCCTCACGCAAGCAATTACATTCTGCTGTATCCCAAAGTTTACTCTATAACTCTGGCGATAGCAATCTGTTTGACAGAGTGTGAACCCCGTCTAAGAACCTTACCTTCCAATTAATCAATCCTCCCGTTCTATTAGGCGTTCTGCCTAGCGATCTGTCATTCAACACTGAGTAGCCCTCTACTCAGTACACAGGTTGTAATAGAAATATCATCCTCTTTTATACTTAACGACTTTAAGAAATCAAACTATAAGTATCTCTATGGCTAAAATCTATTTCTTAACTTTCCTCTATACTAAATATAACCTCAAAGAATCTTAACTATATGTAGTTAATAAGCTTTAATCTATTTACCCTCTACTATTCGGCTTATCTACGTTTTCCACCTTTACCTCGACAACCTTAAATATTAACTATAGGTTATAATCTTAAGAAATATCAACTCTAGTTATTATAATCTTACTTAAGAATTATCCCGTATGACCTTAAAGAAATTTCGAGATAGCTCCATACACGATGTAATTTATTTACCTAACTCTCTTCTTTTATAAAAGATATAACGTACGTGATAAGCGAGTGATACAGATAAGCGAGTGACACACTTTCTACCACCTCAATATAACCAACGTCAATTACACAACCATAATACTAGGAAACAACAATAACTAAATCAGAAACAGATGAATCAGACGACTCTACAGCCTCCTTACATGTACGTACATTATAGCCAGGCCTTCCGTACACGCTACAGCACCGAATCTTCGTACGAGACCCCCCTGAACCACTACCATTTTGCCGTGTTTCCTAAATTACCTACTCACCCATAGCCTTCTGATCCAGTAGATCCTATACCTCTTGTACAGTAAGTAACCCTCTAAGCCGTACACGTGTTTTTTTAGCTCTCCGTCACTTACTAAGCCCCTTATTAGCCTTTCGAAGTACTGAGACCTCTATACGTAGAAAAGCCACTTCGTATATCACAGCCATCGTACCTTTAGCTAATTGGTCCATAGTAGTTAACATTAGGGTTAGAGAGCTACCTTGATAGTTAGAAATTTAAGTTTTGATAAATGCTGACTATGAGTTAGCCTCTCGAGGGTTATATAATGTTTAGGAGATCTAATATAATACTGTAGTTAGGCTTGAGGCTAGGGGTGTTAGAGTCCGGATACGCACATCCAACGTAGATATTACCCTCTCTGGGTCGTATGGTATAAGACCGGCTCTAGTAAAACCTTTCTAGATATTCTTTTCTATGATCGAAGTAAAAAATACTTCTTTAAACTTACAAAGAAACTTTAACTTACTGATATGTATAATGTTTATCCGTATCAACTACTTAATTTAGTAGCTATACACTTTCTTTAACGGCCTAAAACAACTAACATCTAATGGCTAAAGTAGATGTGAAGAGTACGGAGGTATATAGAGTATGATGATATTATACTCCTGGCAGTAGGTCTCGAATTCTTCGGAGTGGTAGCTATCGTAGCCGTCGAGAATCAACAGTCGGTATATACCTTTTGTGACACAAGCCAGCCCTAGGAGGTCTGGGGTGTGACAACTACAAGGTGAGATATCAAATGAAGAGTCAGACTGTAGAGCTTTAACCTTTTCTTAACTCTCGACTTAACCGTTCAGCGAACCATCCCGACAATTGCTATTGGTCTAGTTCAGAGCTTTCACACGATGAACTCAGGGACTTGATCTTCGCAAGGCTAATAAGCACAAGGTCTGATTTAGAGGTTTAGAACAGAACGGTGAGGGAGTTAACTGTCGTAATGTAAAGTGGTAGAGAGCCAGGGAGAAGGAGGTTCAGGGAGATGGAATGATCTAACAGAAGATAAGACATAATGCTTCGTAGTTATAAGTCAGGAGAAACAGAAGGGTTCACAAGGTTATATTACCCCTCAGCTTCACCGAAGTTCAACTGATAATCTTTCTAGGTTTGTCCAAAGAGAACTAGGGAGCTTCTTCCTCTTGAGGATCCATCGTAGTATACCTGTCCTACTTATGGAAGGCTATATATAAGATATAAAGATACCAAAATACCTGAAGGATCTTCCTAGCCGCCTGTCGGTCCCGAATCTCCTTTCTAGCCGCCCGTCTCTCGCGCCTTACAAATCCGTGGCTACATACTAAGTAAAGCCGGCCTATTACACATTGGTCCATGGCCAGTATTAGTACTTATCCATATAGCTTTAGCGGCATAGTATCTATTGCTATAGGTGTTCCTTTATGTCCTTGGTACTTACGTTAGCTATAATGCTATTAGGTCGATCCTATGTCGGCTGTCATAGTAACGGTTCCCTTCGTGACTTATACGTAGGGGTCGCGGCTACCTGTTACTACTAAAGCTAGACTCCGGAGAACGTCGGGTTCTAGGTCTTCTAAAGGAATGTTAACGATAGTAAGGAGGTTTATAATTTAAAAGACTAGCTGTAGGGTCTAGGTTGACTGTGTAGGCTCTGACCACGATGTTAAGGTTAAATGGCTTGTCTATGACAAATCTAAAGTCTAATGACGTTATCTAACGTAGGTAAGATCTGTTATACGGCTACTCTAACTCGTGAGTAGTTTTGGTCATTCCGTCGTAACCCGTAGGTACTTATGAGAATCCGCTGACCTACGTGCCAGCTGAGTAGGTTACAAGCTACGTGTAGGATCATGTCCTAAGGTTAAGCTATGTTATAGCCTTTCTCTGTGATAGTTCCCTTATCTACGTAATCGTGGGTTAATAGATATATACTTTTTGTATATAGTTCGTGCCGTTAGTATAGGGCTCGGTCAAGGAGGTCAGTGACCCTGTTAACCTAAGTGAGCTTACTAGTATAATACCATCCCCCCTCCTAGAAGGACTTATCTCAAGTCCTAGGGTTAAGAACCCTAGGGTCTTTTAGCTTATATAGGTACTTAATGTAGAAGTCCCAAAGTTTCTAGATGTTAAAGAAGTGTTTATATGGTTCCTAGGTCTAATCCTTCTCTTCGGGGTATCTATCCCATTTAACGAGATATTTTACTATCCTTTTCTTAGTATAGGAATTTATAATTTCTTCTACTACGAATTTCTCAAAGTAAACATCTCCTACTTGCTCCAAGACCTAAATAAGGTCAGGGATCGGCTAAGAGCCGGTTCGGAAAGGTTTAATAAGAGAGACATAGAAGGTAGGATAAATTTTCTAACGCTTCGGAAGTTCGAGTTTCATAACTATGGGAGATATTATCTTAGAGATTTTAAATAGGCTGAGTAACTTTCTGTCTAGCTTTTTGGAAGGTCTCTTAGTCTTAATATTCCGTACGTTAAGTATTACTAGTTACTTTTTCTCAAAGGAAGATATTTCCGTTTACTTCCGATCTATATACTTTTTTATCTGTTCCTAAGATTTCTTAAGGGTTTCGTAGAGGTTCTCATAAACCGTGGTCATCTAATGTATTATAATTTTATTATACGGGTTACGTGTAGATTTATTAGGTAGGTTATTCGTGGCCGGATGATATCCGTAGTTAACGTAGAAAGGAGAGCTACTAATAGAAGTCGACCTAGTGTTATTTTATGTAAATTCGGCTGTAGGTAATAAAGTGTCCCAGTTATTTATCTCATAGTTAACGAAGGCTCTGAGGTAAGCCTTGATATACTAATTAAGACGTTTAGTCTAACTATCTATTTCGGGGTAGAACGAGATTAATATCTTTAGCTTAACTCCGACGTATTTAAGAAAGTCGTACCAAAGGCCTATGTTAAATCGTAAGTCCCGATCAGAGATGATATCAAAGGGTATACCGTGGTATTTCTAGCATTTGTAGGTAAAGAGAGAGATTAAGTTTTTTATCTTCTTAGTGTTATCCTTTAAAGGTATAAAATGTACTATCTTAGTAAAGGTATCGATAATGACTTAGATAAAATTATATCTATTAGAGAGAGAAAGGTCTATTATGAAGTCTATTAAAATAAGCCTCTACGGGAAATATTCTAGCTCGATAAGATAAAATAGTCCGAAAGGAAGGTAACGTCTTAGCTTGTTACTTTGACACTTATGATAAGAGTATATAAAGTCAGTGACGTCTTTCTTGAGATTCTGCTAGAACATGTACCGTCTGATAAGTTTAACGGTCTTATTTATACCTATGTGGCCTACTACTTTAATGTCGTGTTTAGAACGGATGATCTAGATCTTAAGTTCCTTGTTGTTAGAGATCTAGATACGATTCTTTATAAATAAGATTCCGTCTTCGTTAGTTATGTCTTTTCTAAGGGAAACCAAGGCCTTTTAATAAGTCTCGTCTATAAAGGTAGTAACTTTAATTTACTCGAAGAATTCTTCGTTCCATTTTAGTGTTGAAATGTTATAAAGACGTACTTTTAAAAACATAAATATAAGAACTTTAGAATGTAAGAAATGTTCTTTGTTTAAAACAGAGGTTATTAGTTAGTTTTTATCCCCCCCTTCCAGAAGGTACTTTTCGTGCTGTAAGAGAGTATTTGCCTTAGCATTTTGTGTACCGGGACGGAAATTAATGACGAAATCGAAGGTAGTAAGCTACTAAGCCTATCGGGCTTAGTAGCAGTTAAGGACCTTGGTAGTCTAGAAGTATTCTAGATTATAATAGTCTAAGAAGACCTCGATATGATATTTAACTCTTTTAAAGTAATATCTCTAACGTTAGAAGTAATTAACTATCGCTAAGAGTTCCTTATCGTAGATCTCGTAGTTAATTTCTATAGGAATTAGCTTCCTTAAGTAGAATATTATAGGATATATCTTGTCGTTATCTTACTTCTATGATATTATTTCTTCTAACGTATAGTCTGACGTGTTAAGTTCGATAATAGGTAGTTTATTAAGGTTAAAATAGACTAGAATAGAAGCTTCGGTAAATGCTTTCTTTAACGCTTTAAATGCCGTGTTCATTTAGTTGTTCTATGTCTAGGTCTTTTAGGTAAGGTTTGTAAAATCAATAAGTAACTTAGTAATATGTAAATAGCCTTTGATATAGTACCTATAAAAGTTTACAAATCTATTAAATTACTAAACTTCTTTTACCGATTTTAGCTATTCTTATGAAAGGATATATTCTATCTTATCCTTCGATATTATGATACCTTTAATATTGATAATATAGCCTAGGTATTCCAATTCCTTAGTATCTTATATGTATTTAATAAGATTAATAGTTAGATTATATTTCTAAAGTCACTTAAGGACTTTAATAACAATTTTGTCATGTTCCATTTTAGAACTTGTATAGATAAGAAAGTCGTCAATGTAAGACAGGAGGCCTTAATCAATAAGGTCTCGAAAGATATGATTTATCATATCTTAAAAGGCCATAGAAATATTAGTAAGGCCGAAAGACATTACGTTAAACTTAAAAAGACCGTAACAAGTTCGAAATGTTATTTTCTACTTATAATCTTTTTTTATCCGAATCAAATTAAAGCCTAATTTCAGATCTATCTTTATAAAGATAACAAATCTAGTGAGGGCGTCTTAGAGTTTAGTAATTAGAGGTAGTAGGTAACGGTTCTTAATAGTTCATTCGTTAATCTTTCGGTAGTCAACTACTAGGTAGAGATTCTCCGGATCTCTTATAGCCGCCTTTTCTAATGATACTTCCTTATTTATAAAGAAAATAAGTAAAGAATATAATGATTTTGATTCCCGTATCTTACCTTTTCTAAGTATTTAGTTTAGTTATTTATAAAGGATTTTCTTTTCTAAGGGTGATATAGGATAGAAAGGTCCTTATAGAAGTTTCTTGTCTCTAATGATATTAATCACATAGTTCCAAGGCTGGTGATTTAATAACTGTTAAGCCGCTTTAAGAGATATTAAAGAAGTAAAGATTTTAAATCTTTCGGAGATATTTAAAATGTAGGAAGTCGTAACGTTTACGATAGAGCTTTTACTTCCTAAGATCATAAAGGAAATATAGTTTTGTCAATAGTAGTCGGAACTGAAAGCTACTTTCGTTATGTTAAGATCCCATAGGTAATCTGGCTAATACTATTATAACTACTAGTATAGAAGAAGGATGTCATATTCTATGTCAAGGGGAGAGATTTCGAACGTGATATAAGAGAAGTATTTTACTTAGTACTATAAAACAATTTCCTTAGTATACTCCTTATCTGATTTAAGGTTGATAGTTCTATTAAAGGCTTCTAAGGGTTTTAGGATCGTTTTACATTTGTAAGAGATGTTTTATTTTTTAACAAGGTTTTTACTTATGACCGGGCTAGAGGTACTAGGATCTAAGAGTACTTAGACAGGGATTTCCTCAGCTCCATAGTAGACGATAGTCATAGGGACGATCTTATAAGTACCATAATATAGTTCATAGTTTCGTTTAACCTTCTTACGAGAGGGTTTCTCTATGTTATAGTTGGTACGTTTTTTAGTAAAGGTACGGCGGGTCGAGGTATGATTCCCGATGCCGCGAGTTTCGGGATACCTATTAAAAATCCGATATATCTTCGCTATCGGATAGTTTAATAATATGAGGAAAGAGTTTGGAGGGTCTTTTTCTGTCATTGTAGAGACCTTGGCCTTTTTCGATAGTTAGGGAGAAATATCCTCTTCTTTATCTCTTCCACACTTAGTCTTAGCTCCGGAGATCTTTCTAGGTAACTTAAGGATATCCTTACTATCCTCAGTTTTCTACTATAACATTTAAGAGTGTTATAGCCTTGACGTTCGTACGGTAGTATCCCTTATTTACCTTATGTTTATTAATTTTAGCTTATTCTATCTTGGCGATAGCCTCTTTATAAGTTTACTAGTGCTTCGTTCGGGTAGATGCTGAAGGGTTGTCCTTTCTATCTTATTACTCCTACTTTAGACCTTTCTTAAGTTTTTCTTTTACAGGTACTAGATGTAGACGGGAGCTAGAGATATTAGTTTCCTCCTGATAACTATCTTTTTTGAGCGTTCCTTATTATTCGAAGTAGACTCTCCTTTTCCTTACTTGGCTTTGTGATTAATTTCGCGGTTCTTCATTTTATCTTTATGAATTAAGTTAGTAGTAACGACGGCTTCGAGAAAGTCGGTATCATTAGTAAGAAGATATCCCGTACGTGAATAAATTAAGTTTATTATAGCGTCAGGGATAGTATTAGTAACTAGTGATTATAAGGCCTAGCCGTTGAGATCGACGGTATGATTAAGTTTCTAAAACTTTATTACGTACTCGTTTATATCTCTATCGTAAGTTAGGGTTTTCATAGCTCGTAGTCCTTAGCTCTTTGTACTAGGTTACAAAAACGTTCGACTATGACGGTGGCATAGTTGTTCTATTGATTTACTAGGCCGAGCTTTTCGATTTAGGTTCTTCTTTTCTGATACTATTCGAAGGTAGTACTTTTAGTAAGAGTACGACAAAGTAATCTTAGCCTTATCATCGAGGAAACTTCGTTTATAGATACTAAAATACTCCTTAACGGAGTGTTACCATATCTTAAATTCACTTTTATCCTTTCTATTGTACTTTTCGGGTTTCGCCATGGTTACGGCGGTACCTTAACCACGGGATTCCTAAATTACATTGGTATTGTTACGAATTAGGTCTTGATTAGTCCGGATAAGGTTGAGGAGGATTACTATAGGGTCACGTGGAAATAAAGGGCTTTGGGATCCCGGACCCTAAGGTCCTAGGGGTCCCGGAGGCTTAGGTAGGCTTCCTAATAGTCCGGGAGAACCGGGAGGTAGACTCGTATAATAGAAGTCGTCGTCTAAGTTATTATTGTTATTACCGTCGTCCAGAGGAGGTAAAGTATCTATCCTAACATAGCGGAGAGCCGAGTTTCCTCTTATGTTTCTACTTCTTATTTTAATATCAAAATTTTATATGTTATCTACCTGTCTCTAGGCTCGTACCGAGATTTCTTAGGTAGCCCTTCTTTAGAGGTTACGGTCTAGAGGGGTCTTCGTCTTAGTCGAAATATCGTATGGAAGTTGACTTTTTAAACGGTTATAACGGCCGTCGTGAGGGTTTAACAGAAGGGGTTTTCTATAAACATGTCATAGCCCTCTAGATGATTTGTTCTTTATCATAAGACCTTACCCGTGTTAACCGTGATACGAGGGCTTTTTCGATAAGGTTATTAAAGTAGGCCTTAAGCTAATCAAACAATTCTTAGTCTTTTAGAGTTTGTAATACTCTAGGTTACTAAAATGTTATAAGGAAATTAAACTGGCTCTAGGCCGTAGTAGACTAGTAGCTAAATTCCGTGTTATAGTAGTCTTATCGAGCTTACTTTTCTTCTTAAATTCGAAGGAGTTCCTTAACTCGGACAAGCTCGGCGTTTTATTTTCTAACCCTTACTTCTTAGTCTCGTACTTGTTATACTTACTGTAACTTTTACTTGGTAATTTCCTTACGGAGGGCTTTATACGTGTAACAATAAGATTAAGAGATTTTTTACGTTAGGCTATTTAGGTAGTAAACTAAGCTAATTTTAGTTGACTTTAATACTAAAGTAGTATAAGATATTTCTAATTTTTACTAAGTACTTTTAAGGACATATTAATTTATCTTAATATATTATACTATTAACTGATAGTCGGTAACTAAGGTAGTAAATATTAAGTAAGTAAATCGAGCCTTTCCTTATCTTCATATATATTGTTAATAAAGAAGTAAAGTTCCTTATAAGCTTTAACGACTTAATTGTAGAGATAAATAAACTATTGGAATAGTTTAGTAAAGGTTTCGGAACTCGATAGGAATATAGGAAACTTTTTAATAGTTTATATTTCTATCTTAGGAGGTTCTTAGATCATAAGGTCAGTTCCGGGGTTAGGTTCGGTTTCCCGGCCCCGAAGTACCGTTAAGTATGATATAGGATTACCGGCTATTATAAATGGAGCGGTAGATAAAAGGATTGTTCGTAGAGTAAAAAGATTATCTGTGATATAGGCTAGCTCTAAGAGATCTAGGATGTAATAACCATAAGGTAAGATATCAAATAAAGAGTCAGACTATAGAACTTTAACCTTTTCTTAACTTTCGACTTAACCGTTTAACGAACTATCCTAACAATTATTATTAGTCTAATTTAGAGCTTTCACACGACGAACTTAAGGACTTAATCTTCGTAAGGCTAATAAGTATAAGGTCTAATTTAGAGGTTTAGAATAGAACGGTAAGGGAGTTAACTATCGTAATATAAAGTAATAGAGAGCTAGGAAGAAAAAGGTTTAAAGAGATAGAATGATCTAACAGAAGATAAGACATAATACTTCGTAGTTATAAGTTAGGAAAAAGAAGGGTTCATAAGGTTATATTATCTCTTAACTTCACTAAAGTTCAGTTAATAATCTTTCTAGGTTTGTCTAAAGAAAACTAGGGAGCTTCTTCCTCTCGAGATCTATCGTAATATACCTGTCCTACTTATAGAAGGCTATGTATAAGATATAAAGATACTAAAATACCTAAAGGATCCTCCTAGCTACCCGTCGGTCCCGAATCTCCTTTCTAGCTACCCGTCTCTCACGTCCTACAAATCCGTAGCTACATGCCAAGTAAAGCCGGCCTATCACACGTTAGTCC